>PVJC01000183.1:119971-152601 GCA_004026665.1 Murina feae
CAGAAATGGAGGAAAGAAAATGACAGGATATAGAGTTCAAAACCACGGTTATTAGGTTTTTCAAGAATTTTCTAGAGACTGCCGATAAATTTAGTGAGATCCTCAATGAATCTAATGAGACCCTCAAGGATATGATAAAGGACCAACTAGAAATTAAGCATACACTGACTGAAATAAAGAATAATATACAGAGATCCAACAGCAGACGAGAGGATCGCAAGAAGCAAGTCAAAGATATGAAATACGAAGAAGCAAAACCCACCCAGCCGGAAAAGCAAAAAGAAAAAAGAAAAAAAGAAAAAAGAAAAAGGTTCAGAAAGTATGAAGATAGTGTAAGGAGTCTCTGGGACAACTTCAAGCATACCAACATCAGAATTATAGGGGTGCCAGAAGAAGAGAAAGAGCAAGTTATTGAAAACCTATTTGAAGAAATAATGACAAAAAACTTCCCCCACCTGGTGAAAGAAATAGACTTCCAAGTCCAGGAAGCGCAGAGAACTCCAAACAAAAGGAACCGAAGGAGGACCACACCAAGACATATCATAATTAAGATGCCAAGAGCAAAAGACAAGGAGAGAATCTTAAAAGCTGCAAGAGAAAAGCAGTTAGTTACCTACAAGGGGGCACCCATACAACTATCAGCTGATTTCTCAACAGAAACTTTGCAGGCCAGAAGGGAGTGGCAAGAAATATTCAAAGTGATGAATAGCAAGAACCTACAGCCAAAATTACTTTACCCAGCAAAGCTATCGTTTAGAATTGAGGGTCAGATAAAGAGCTTTACAGACAAGGAAAAGCTAAAAGAGTTCATCACCACCCAACCAGTATTATATGAAATGCTGAAAGGTATCCTTTGAGAAGAGGAAGAAGAAAAAGGAAAGTAAAAATTATGAACAACAAATATATAACTATCAACAAGTGAATCTAAGAATCAAGTGAATAAAAAAATCTGATGAACAGAATAAACTGGTGAACAGAATAGAATCAGAGGCATAGAAATGGAGTGGATGGACAATTTTCGGGGGTTAAGGGTGTTGGGGGTGCGTGAAGAGAATGGACAATAATTGTACACCTATGGATGAGGACAGTGGGGGGGGCAAGGACCGAAGGTGGGGTGGGAACTGGGAGGAGAGGAGCTATGGGGGGAAAAAAGAGAAACAACTGTAATAATCTGAACAATAAAGATAAATTAAAAAAAAAAAAAAAAGAATACATGCCCTGGTCGATCCCCAGTAGGAGGCATGCAGGAGGCAGCCAATCAAGGATTCTTTCTCATCACTGATGTTTCTCTCTCTCTCCTTCCCTCCCACTCTCCCTCCCATCCTCTTCAAAATTAAAGGGAAAAAAATTTTTTTTTAAAAATAGGAGATTCCCACTTTATGAGCCTTTAAAATAAATAAAATATGTAAATGTCCGCCCTAACTGGTTTGGCTCAGTGGATAGAGCACTGGCCTGCGGCCTAAGGGTCCCAGGTTCGATTCCAGTCAAGGGCATGTACCTTGACTGTGGGCACATCCCCAGTAGGAGGTGTGCAGGAGGCAGCTGATTGATGTCTCTCTCTCTCATCGATATTTCTAACTCTCTATCCTTCTCCCTTCCTCTCTGTAAAAAAACAATAAAATATATATATATTTTTTGAAAATGTAAATGTCCAATACTTTTACCAGCTACACATAAGGATAATTACATCCATAGGGGCTCTATATTTTTATGACTATTTTAAAAAATATATTTCTTTATTAATTTCAGAGAGGTAGGGAGAAGGAGAGAGAAAGAAACATCAATGATGAGAATCATTGATCAGCTGCTTCTTGCACGCCCCCTACTGGGAATGGAGCCGGAAACGCAGGCATGTGCCCTTGGCCGGAATCAAATCTGGAACCCTTCCCACTGAGCCAAGCCCGCTAGGGCTATTTTTATGACTTTTGAAGTACAATTCCTTTAGAGTTAGAATTCCCAGAAATATAAATTTTGGTACAACATTACATACAAGAAGAACCATTGAAAGTATCTCAGACTTCCAGGCAAAGTGACAAATATTGCTCTTACTCTTTCCCAAAATCCTACTATAATAAGAGGAAACAGAAAAAAAAAAAAAACTTTTAAGGCTTAACCCACAAATACAAGGAATGAGCCACATAATAGCAGCAACACTTTTGGAAGCTACAAAGGAGACTGATAGGTGACAGTGACTTATCTTGTGAACAAGAAGGTGAATTCTAATTAATGGGAAAAACTCAAGAAGGAACCAAATTTAATTTACAAAGGCTCAGAAGTTGATTGGGCAAGCAACTCCTAGAAGTAGAGATAAAAACAGGAGGACTGCTTGCAAGTCTGTTTAAGTAGACCAGGATACAAACAGCAGTAGCTGCAAAATATGGGACAGTATACCAAAGAAGGGACCTGTTTTATTCAACAATAAAAACAATGTATGAAAAGCACTGGCTCAGTTTTTTTTTCGTGGTCGCATCCTCCATGTACTGAAAAGTTGCTGGCTTGGGGATTCCCAGTCCAGGCACAAGCCCATACCCAGTAGGGGGAGTACAGTGGGCAGTCATCATATTGCTATCATATTGATGTTTCTCTTAAAAAAAAAAAAAAAGTGACCCAGATCCACTGTCTCAGTTGGTTGAATATTGTCATGTGCACCACCAAAAGGTTGCCAGTTTGATTCTCAGTCAGGGCACATACCTGGATTGTGAGTTTGGTTCCCAATTACAAAAGGCAACGGATCAATATTTCCCTCACCCCTCACCTCTTTCTTTCCTTTCTCTCTCTCTCTCTCTCTCTCTCTCTCTCTCTCTCTCTCTCTCTCTCTCTCTCTCTCTCTCTCTCTCTCTCTCGTCCTCAAATGAGGATTAAAAGATTTTTCAAAAGCATATGAAAAAAGAAGGAAAGCTATAAATTGGCAAAGACTTCAACCAATTAGTTGACTTTGTTTATATATTGATTCAAACCTATCAAATATAAAAAAAATCAAATTTGAAGGAGAAAAATTTTAATTGATTGGACATTTAGTATCAGTAAATTATTGTTCATATTATAGATATAATCATTGCATTGTGTATGTAATTTTTTAGAGTCCTTATCTCTGGGTTTCTCAATCTGATACTATAGACATTTGGGGCCAGATAATTCTGTTTTTTGGGAACTCTCTTATATACTGTAGGATGTTTAGCAGCATCCTAGCCACTACCTTCTAAATGCCAGTAGTCTTCCAGCTGTGAAAACCAAAAATGTCTACAATGTCACCTGGTGGGCAAACTTGTCCCCAGTTGAGAACCACTGGCTTATCTTCTCTTAGTAATACATTTTGAATTATTTACAGATAAAGCCATATGACATTTGGTTGGCTTCAAAATAATCCAGTGAGGGTAGAAGCGATAATCAAGAATTACACAAAACAAGGGATTATGGGGCACACAGAAATCTGTTATGGAACACTCAATGTTCGATTGTGCTTGAAAATTTTATTGCAGTTTATTGGACATTTATGTATTTTCCTATAGTGTGTTATGTTTGTAATAAGGAAAATTTAAAGAAAAAAGTTAATTACAAAATCTCATATCCTGTAGTTAGTTGCTTAAAAACTTTGGAAAATATTTTGGCAATATCTTATAAAAAATGAAAAGGCTCACACTCTAGA
This sequence comes from Murina feae, assembly GCA_004026665.1. NCBI lineage: Eukaryota > Metazoa > Chordata > Mammalia > Chiroptera > Vespertilionidae > Murina > Murina feae. Next base: position 123,618 of record PVJC01000183.1, read on the forward strand.
ACCAAACAATTTTACTGACTATAAAGAGAAACACCCATGTGCACTAAGAGACATGTATGGGGAATATTTGAAGCTTAAGTGTTTGTAGCAAAATCTTGGAAACAAATATATATCATAAGGGAAGAATTTTTTAAAAATATATTTTTGGGATATTTGTGTTCCATGAAAATGCATGTTATGTGAAATATATACAGACAATCCTGACTTATAATGGTTCCACTTATAATTTTTTGACTTTACAATGGTGGGAAAGTGATACACATTCATTAGAAACTGTACTTTGAATTTTGATCTTTTCCTTGGGATAGCAACATGTGGTATGATACTCTCATGACACTGGGCAGTAGCAGTGAGTCACAGCTCCCAGTCAGCCACATGATCATGAGGGTAAATAACCAATATTCTACAATGTACTATGTTGCTATCATTTTCTGAATATTGTGTTTTGGGTTTTCACATCCCATCATGTCTAAACACACCCATCTGTGTTTCCTGCTTCTGGTGAAAAGAGGAAGGGCAATTACTCTTGAGATTAAACTCAAGAAAACTGCCCAACTATAGGCTAACTTAAGTGTTCTGAGCAAGTATAAGACAGACTAGGCTAAGTAAATTATGATGTTCAGTAGACTAGGTGACTTGCATGCATTTTTGACAGGACATTTTCAACTCACAATGGGTTTATCAGAAAGAAATTCCATTGTAAATTGAGGAGAATCTGAACATTTCCTTAACATCTATGTAAATTTTGACAACATTCAAAACAACATTATGTTGCTTATGGATAAAAATCTTAAAACTTTAAAACGTAAAACTGCCCTGACTGGTTTGGCTCAGTGGATAGAGCGTCAGCCTGCGGACTGAAAGGTCCCAGGTTCGATTCTGGTCAAAGGCATGTACCTTGGTTGCAGGCACATCCCCAGTAGGGGGTGTGCAGGAGGCGGTTGATTGATGTTTCTCTCTCATCAATGTTTCTCACTCTCTATCCCTCTCCCTTCCTCTCTGTAAAAAAAATCAATAAAATATATTTTTAAAAGAAAATAAATAAAACATAAAACTAATAAATTGATGTCTAGATCATTTCTCTGACTCTGGACTCCTCCAGTGAATGCCCTCCCCACCCAAGCAACAGGCTGGAGGGTTTGTTCTCTGGAGAGGATAAAACAGGTCTTAGGACTAAAAGTCACTAACAAGGGCATGGAAAATGTATGAAAAACAGGAAGATTAAGTGAATGTTTCCATATACACTTTGTTTGCAGTGATTCTGAGAACATGTAAGCCTACCCTATACCTTCCAGGCAGGAGATTAGATGATCCTCAGAAAACTTGACCAACATAAGATAAAGAGCTATACAATTTACTGGCATCAGTGGTTCATCTGGAGAAACAGCTAGGCCAGTAAACCATAAATTGAATTCCACAGTTGCCAAACTTTACCCCTATATGCTCAGACCTTTTAATCAGTTTGTTATGTCCTACTCTTAGAGAATCAGCCATATGATTCATCTTCAACACCTTCAAAGACCAAAACAATGCAGAGGAAAAAAGAAGAAAACAAAGACCATACAGGGAGAAGAAAATGTCAAAATAAACAAAAAAAAAAACAATCATAAATACCCTTAAAGGTAAGAAAAGCAAGTTCCTATGAAATAAGAACAAAATCCTTAAAACAAATAAAGTTATATTCTGGGAATGAGAAAGTCTTTCAGAAAATAGATGAAGATTTGCAGCATTATTTACAATAACCAAGATATAGAAGCAACCCAAATGCCTATCAGTAGACAAGTGGATAAAAAACCTAGGGTACACATACACTGGAGTATTACTTGTCCTTAAAAAAAAAGAATGAGCCCTAGCCGGTTTGGCTCAATGGATAGAGTGTCAGCCTGCGGACTGAAAGGTCCCAGGTTTGATTCTGGTCAAGGGCATGTATCTCGGCAGCTGATCAATGTTTCTCTCTCATCGATGTTTCTAACTCTCTATCCTTCTCCCTTCCTCTCTGTAGAAAATCAGTAAAATATATTTTAAAAAAAAAAGAATGAAATCTTATATTTGTGACAACATGGATGGACCTACAGTGTATTATGTTAAGTGAAATAAATCAGATAGAGAAGGATAAATATCACATGATTTCACTTACAGGTGGCGTCTAAAGAGCAAAATAAGCAAACAACACAGAAACTGACTCATAAATAGAGATCAGACTGATGGCTGCCAGAAGGGACGGGGAGTTGGGGGGGCTGGATGAAAAAGGTGAAGAGATTAAGTACAGATTGGCAGTCATAAAACAGTCATGGGAATGTAAATACAGCATAGGGAATATAGTCAATAATATTGCTATAACTGTACAGTGCCAGGTGGGTGCTTAAAATATAAGGGAGCCCTAACCAATTGGCTCAGTGGATAGAGCGTCAACCCATGGACTGAAGGGTCCTGGATTCAATTCCAGTCAAGGGCACATACCTTGGTTGCAGGCTGGATCCCCAGCTCTGGTCGAGGCACATATGGGAGGCAACCAATTGATGTGTCTCTCACACTGATGTTTCTTTCTCTCTGTCTCACCCCTTCCCTTCCATTGTCTCTAAAAATAAATAGAAAAATATCTTTGGGTAAGGATTAAAAATAATAAAATAAAATATCAGGGAGACCACTTTGTAAAGTATATGATTATCTACTCACTATACTATATACCTAAAACTAATACAAAATAATATTGAATGTAAACTGTAATTGAAAAATAAAATAAAATAAAAAGAAAGTAGATAAAAGACAAAGATGAAAAGTAGAAATGAAAATATAGGAAGACTAGTCCAAATCCATGCAATGTCCATAAAAATTCCAACTGTTTTTTTGCTGTTTTATTTTACAGAAATGGCAAGCTGATCCTCAAGTTCATATGCGAATAAACACAAGACAATTTTGGGAAATAACAAAGTTGGAAGACACACAGCTCCTGACTTCAAAACTTTAAATTACAGTATTCAAGACAGTGTGGTACTAGTATAAGAACAGACATATAGATCAACAAAAAAGAATTGAGAATCCAGAAATAAAACCATGCATCAATGACCAATTGGTTTTTGACACAACTGCCAAAACAATTCAGTGGGAGAAAGAGTAGTCTTTTCAACAAATGGTGCTAGGAGAACTAATCCATACGATGAATCAAGACTTCTACCTCACACCATCTACGAAACTTAACATAAAATAGATAAAAGACCACCATTTCACAACGAAAGAGATAGTTACTATAAAAACAAACAAACAAAAACAAAATAATAACTGTTGGTGAGGATGTAGAAAAACTGAAACCCTTGTGCACTGTTAATGAAAATGTAAAATGGTACAGCTACTGTGAAAAACAGTATGGCAGTTCCTCAAAAAATTAAAAATAGAATTACCATATGATCCAGCAATTCTACTTTTAAGTACATACCCCAAAGAAGGGTCTAAAAGAGAATTTGCACACCCATGTTCATAGCAGTTATTATTCAGAATACCTAAAAAGTGTAAGCAATTCAGCCCTGGCCAGTGTTGCTTAGTGAACCAAAAGGTCTAAGGTTTAATTCCTGGTCAAGGGCACATACCTGGGTTGCAAGTTTGATTCCCAGTCCTGGTCGCTTCCCTTCCACTCTAAAAATCAATGGAAAAAAATATCCTTGACTGAGGATTAACATATATATATAATAATAAAAGTGTAATATGCTAATTAGACCAGACAGCCAGATGCTCTTCTGGACGAAGCTGGGGACTGCAAGGGCCGAGCCCCTTGCATGAATTTCATGCAACGGGCCTCTAGTAAATAAATAAATAAAAATGCAAGCAATCCAAGTGTCCAATAGTAGATAAATGGATAGGCAAAATGGGGTATATATATAAAATGGAGTATTATTTAGCCTTAAAAAATGGATGAGTGAACTAAGCCAGTCACAAATGGATAAATACTATATGATTACATTTATAAGAAATCTAGTCAAAATAGAAAAAGTAGATTGGTGGTTGCAAGGGGCTGAGAGGAGAGAGGATGGGGAGTTATTGTTTAATGGGTATACAGTTTCAGTTATGAAAGATAAGAGAGTTCCCAAGATGGTTGGTGATAATGGTTGCATAACAATATGAATGCATTTATTACCACTGAATTGTATGGTAGCCTTGGCTGGGCAGCTCAGTTGGTTAGAGTTGTCCTGATACACCAAAGTTGTGGTTTCGATCCCTGGTCAGAGCACATACAAGAATCTACCAGTGAATGCATGAATAAGTGGAACAAGTTGATGTCTGTATCTCTCCCTAAAATCAATTAAGTAAAAATATTGTTAATATGGTAAATTTTATATCCATAAAGAAAGTGAAAAGGCAACCCACAAAATGAGAGAAAAACTTTGCAAATTACATATCTGATCATATTTTAGTATCCAGAATATATAAGCATTTCTTACAGCTGAATAAAAAGGCAACCCAACTTGAAAATGGGCAAAGGATACACATCTCTCCAAAGAGGATATACTAGTATACGGCCAATGAGCACATGAAGAGATGTTCAACATCATGTAGTCATTAGAGAAATGCAAATCATAATCACAATGATGTAACACTTGAGATGTACTAGGAAAGCTATCACCAAAATAACAAAATATCAAGCACTGGTGAGGATGTAGAGAAACTGAAAACCTCAAAAATTGTTGTTGGGAATGTTATATAGTACAGCCAGTTTGGAAAACAGTTTGGTTATCAAAAAGTTAAACACAGAATGACCACCCGATTCAGCAATTCTACTTGTAGGCATATATCCAGGAGAAATGAAAACATATGCTCATAAAATTTTTGAAAAATAAGTTCATAGCAGTATTCTTTCATAGTTACAAAGTGGAAACAACCCAAATGCACATCAGATCATAAATGGGAGAATAAAGTGTGTTGTATCTATACAATGAAATATTATTGAGCTATCAAAAGGCATTACATACTAATACATACTACAACTTGGCTAAATCTTGAAAACACTGAACAAAAGCAACCAGACACAAAAGGTTTCATATTATATAATACAATTTATATTAAATGTCCAGAATAGTCACATCCCAATAAATGGGGGTGTTGGGGTGGGGATCAGTCCACAAAGTCCAACATCCAAAAATAGTTTTTAAAAAGGGAGAGCAGAGAAAATGAAGTTAATGAAACCATGGAGGGAGGGGGGAAATGATTCAAGAAAAGATCTCAAAACTTCAGAACATGCATTTATGGTTCAAAAAAGATCAACTGACTAGCCCCCAAAATAAATGAAAATTGACCTACACAACCACACATCATGAAATTTTACAACATTGAGGACAAAGAAAACCTATAAGCTTTCAGAAATGAAAACTGTTCACATACACATAGGACCAGAAACTAGAATGGTTTTGGATTGAACAGCAATACTGGAAACTAGAAGACAAGGAAAACACTAACTACAAAATAAAAAACAATGCTACCACTACTGGTGGTCCTATCTCAAACTCTAAGATTAGAGAGATCAAGTTATGTTCATAGTGCAGCCTAAGAAACTAATAGCTGGCTCCTTTCCAAATGCCAATAAGCACTGCTGGCTTCGAGTTGTTCCTCGAAGTCTGAACAATTTTCTTAACCTTCTATCAATGGAATATTATTTATTTGTATGTGACCTCATACAATTTAATTTCCACATCAAGTTATAGATTCCACAAAGAATGAAAATAACACACATATACAGAAAAAATAAAAAGGTACTGCACAAGCATGTTTTGGGATTGCCACTGTAAGTCAAACAGATTTTATTTATTAGAGGTTTGTCCTATATGATAGAAATAAAGGTCATAACTATTTCTCTCTTGAAAAGAAATTCAAATTTTTGTCTTAAGTCAATTTAATCAGTTTTATAGCAATTCAAAATTTTAAAAAGAGCCTACAAACATGATATACTCCTGGTAAGATCAATAATTTAAAAGTTTTTATTATTTATTATTCACAAAAGCAAAGCATGATGATTATATATAAAAATAACCTTTCGATGGACAGGAATCTGGCCTATTACTAAACTAAGTGATGATATATTATTGCTTTAATGCAGTAAGTAAAAGTAGAGGAGGTTCTAAAAGTAATTCCCCATCACAACAATGCACCCTTATCAAAACATGAATATTTCTAAATATGCAAAGATGTCAAGCTCATTAATTATCAAGAGAAGGCATTGCTCCTGACTAAACTTTAACACTTTAAGCTAAATTAGGTATGTCTGAATCTTAACCCTACCGGACCGCTGTACCGATTTTTTGGTAATTTCTGAATCTGCTGCTATTTTCGGTACTTTGCCTAGTATGTGAAAAAAATGCGTCACAAACTAAAAATAACTAACCAATCATGGTCAAACCTCATGGTTAGCCATTACAAATGTCTGCCCCCATGTGTTTGAATTGACTTTGTGTGGTTTAAGGGACAGTTAGGTTGAGGGCCTCAGGTATGGTAGGGTTAAGCTGGAGTAGAAAGTACATAGGTATTGGCCACAATTAAATTTTTTAAAATATATTTTTATTGATTTCAGAGAGGAAGGGAGAGGCAGAGATTAGAAACATTAATGATGAGAGAGAATCACTGATCGATTGCCTCCTGCATGCCCCCCACTGGGGATTAAGCCTGCAACCTGGGCATGTGCCCTGACCAGGAATCGAACCATGACCTTCTGTTTCACAGGTCAACGCTCAACTACTGAGCCATACTGGCTGGGCTAAAAATTTTTTTATACATAAAATATTTCATAATGAAAGATAAATTTTGGGACTCCAGATATTATAAGACTACTGATTACTAAAGTTAGCAAAAATTGCCTGAGAATAATAATACTAAACTAAAATTATGGTCTTAGTTTTCTCCAAGAATGGGCTATAAAAAATGCTATGTTCCCTAGCTTGGAAAAGTACTATGTGGTCACCATCACTGGGTTGAACTTCTGTTTTAAATTATGTTCTACATGACGAGCACTACTGTTTTAAATAGTTTTTAATCTAATTATTTATATCAAATAAATCATGTATCATTCTTAGTTTTTTTTAAAAATGGTGCCTGGCCAGAGTGGCTCAGTTGGTTGAGCTTGTCCTGTGCACTGAAAGGTTGCAGAATCAATCCCCAGTCTGGGCATGTACAGAAGGCAACTGATAGATGTTTCTCTTTCACATTGATGTTTTTATCTTACTCTCCCTTCCTCTAAGCATGTCAAGTGAAGATTAAAACAACAACAAAAAAAAGCACTGCTTGGTTTGACTCAGTGGTTAGAGCATCAGCCCTCTGAGTGAAGAAGAGTCAAGGGTTCAATTCCCCGTCAAAGGCATGTATACCTTAGGTTGTAGGCCCAAGTCAGGGTGTAAACGGGAGGCAATCAATTGATGTCTCTCTCTCACATCAACGTTTCTCTCCCCTCTCCCTTCTATTTCTCTTAAAAAAAGAAAACAGAAAAACCAATGGAGAGAATATTCTCAGGTGAGGATTAAAAAAATAAAAATGGTGAGGACATCTACAGAGGGATGGGCATGACCCAATACAGGATGTCCAAGTTAGGACAGAGTTAAAAAGGGCATTTTTGGAGAGCAAGAATGGTATCTACGCAGGTGAGCCAAAACAATGGGAGGTTGATTATACACAGGGGAACTGATCAAATGAGTACCGTATTTTCTGGCGTATAAGATGATTGGGCGTATAAGACAACCTCCAACTTTTGAGAAGATTTTCCTGGGTTAAAAAGTCGTCTTATACGCCAGAAAATACAGTAAATAAATATATTAAGAACTATAAAAGACAGGTTTCTCACTGTCAGAAAAGGAATACCAATACTGAAAAGAAGACTTATAGAGTGAGTCCAATTGTATTGAACTGTAGCCCCAGGCAACTCTGAGCCAGAACTACCTAAGACATTCTCAGATTCCTGATCTTCAGAAATTATGTGACAATAAATGCTTGTTATTTTAAACAGCTAAATTCTGGGTACTTTCCTATGCAGGATTAGAGAAAACAAACAAACAGGCTAAGTACATGTCTCCTTAATAAATCACTTATTCTCTATGAAGGGAAAAGGAAGGCTGGTAGATATCACCTTAGTCAAGAGATTAAAGTAAAAATTCTCAGTAATGGGTCAAAGTAAAACTGCATACCCCCTGACAAGATCATATACCACTTGATAGGATACAAAGAATGGGATATACCACTGCTACTGTGATATGTCTTCGAAAGATATATGGCTTAAATCTGATCACAAGAAAATATCAGACAAACCCAAGTTGAGGAACATTCTCCAAAATAACAAATATTATAAGACACTAGGGGCCCGGTGCACAAAAATTTGTGCACTTGGGAGGTCCCTCAGCCCAGCCTGTGCCCTCTCGCAGTCTGGGACCCCTCAGGGGATGTCCACCTGCTGGCGTGCCTGGCCAGCCTGGGTGACGGGCTGAGAGCCATTTTCAGGCTGCCCACAGTCCCTTCAGGGTTCGGGTCCCTACTGGGGTACCTGGCTAGCCTGGGTGCAGGGCTGAGGGCTGTTTTCAGGCTTTCAGGCTGCCCACAGCTCCCACTGACCCAACGTCCCACCAAGGCTGGCTGGAATCAGGTTTCTGGGATTTATTTATCTTCTATAATTGAAACACTGTTGCTTTAAGCTGAGGCCTAGGCAGGTAACGAAGCCTCCTGTTTGCTTCTACTCCATGGCTTCTGTAATTGAAACAATGTTGCCTCAGTAGAGGCCCAGCCGGCCTAGGCAGACAGTTTCCTCCATCGCTGGTGCAACGGAAGCCTCCTGTTTGCTTCAGCTCTGTGGCTTCTGTAATTGCAACTATGTTGCCTTGAGCAGAGAAAGGCCAGGTGGCCTAGGCAGGCAGTTTACTCCTGGTGCAACAGAAGCCTCCCTAGTTCCTTGGTGGTTGGCCTCCATCTTGGCTGGGTTAATTTGCATACAACCGCTCTGATTGGCTGGTGGGCATGGCTTAGGCATCCCGGAGAAACGGTCAATTTCAATATTACTCTTTTACTTTTTTATTATTTTTATATATATCTATTTTATTGATTTTTTACAGAGAGGAAGGGAGAGGGATAGAGAGCTAGAAACATCAATGAGAGAGAAACATCAATCAGCTGCCTCCTGCACACTCCCTACGGGGGATGTGCCCGCAACCAAGGTACATGCCCTTGACTGGAATCAAACCTGGGACCCTTTAGTCCGCAGGCCGACACTCTATCCACTGAGCCAAACCGGTTAGGGCTCAATATCACTCTTTTATTAGAGTAGATTGCTTTTACAATACCATGGAGTTATGTTTGTTTTTTTTCTTTTTTGGTTGGGGTGGTGGCAATGAAGTAAATGCTAAACAGACAACATTGTCACCTAAGATTTCAAGATTCCACCAATTCCATGGGTCAAAATTACTGACTATCATTTCTAAAAGTATCAAGGTCACAAAGCCAAGGAAAATTAAAGACACTAAAGATAGATAACTAAATGCAAGGTAACTCTGGACTAGATCCTTTCCTATACATATAGGACATTACTGGAACAACTGGCAAAACTTGAATGGGGCCTGGGAATGAAATGGCAGTGAGATCTCAATGTAAATTTCCTAATTTTGATGACTATATTGTGATTGTGTAGCATAATGTCACTGTTTGTAATAAATACGCTTTAAAAGTATTTGCGGTAGATGAGGCATCATGTTGACAATTTACTCTAGAATGGTAAAAAAAAATATTCTAAGTATTGTATTTGTAACTTTTGAAACAATTTTGAAATTGTTTCAAAATTTTAGAAAATTAGCCCAACCAGTATAGCTGTGGTTGAGCAGCAACCTATGAACCAGGTCACGATTTAATTCCCAGTTACGGTACATGTCCAGGTTATGGTTAGAGAATATACTGGATTGAATGGTCCTCAAAAAGATATGTGGCACATTTTAATTCCTGGGACCTGTGAAGGTTACCTTATTTGGAAAAAAGGGTCTTTTGTGGATGTAATTAAATTAAGGATTTTTAAAAAATTTACTTATTGTTTTTAAAGAGAAGGGGGGAGAGAAACATCGATTTTGCTTTTTTAAAAAAATATATATCCTTATTGATTTCAGAGAGGAAGAAAGAGAGAGAGAGAGAGAGAGAGAGAGAGAGAGAGAGAGAAACATCGATGAGAGAACCACTGACTAGCTGCTTCCTGCCCGTCCTCTAATGGGGATTAAGTCCACAACCGAGGCATGTGCCCTCGACCAGAATTGAACCTGGAACCCTTCAGTCCGCAGGCTGATGCTCTATCCACTGAGTCAAACCAGCCAGGGCAATTAGTTGCTTCTTGTATGTGCCCTGACAAGGGATCAAACTTGCAACCTTGAGGTATCAGGATAATACTCTAACCAACTGAGCTACTCGATCAGGGCCTTAAATTAAGGATTTTGCCCTAGCCAGTTAAGCTCAGTGGATAGAGTGTCAGCCTGTGGACTGAAGGGTCCTAGGTTTGATTCTAGTCAAGGGGCATATGCCCGGGTTGTGGGCTCAATCCCCAGTAGGGGCATGCAGAAGGCAGCTGATCAATGAATGTCTCTCATCATTGATGTTTCTATCTCTCTCTCTCTCCCTTCCTCTCTGAAATCAATAAAAAATATTTTTTTTAAAAAAATTAAGGATCTTGATAAGATCATCCTGGATTACATGTGTAAGCCTTAAATTTAATATCAGTATCCTTATAAGAGACAAAAGTAGAGAAGACACACACAGAGGGTACGGTGATAAAGATGAAGGCAGAGATTGAAGGGATGTTGCTACAAATTAAGGAAGCCAAGGAATACTTAGCAGCCAGCCACCAGAAGCAGTATCACCCAGAGGGAATGTAACCCTGCTGCTTTTGGACTTCTAGGCTCCAAAACTGTGAGAGAATAAACTCTGTTGTCTTAAGCCATTTAGTTATTTGGTAATTTAGAGCAACCCTATGAAACTAATATAGATGGGTAAATAAGGAGACATTTAATCTAAAAGAAATCTATGATTCCCATTAGCATACTATTATTTTAAGAAATCTACTTCTAAACAGGTATCATTGTCACTTTGGTAAAACAACTCTGATTTTTCAAAAATGCCATGTGATATAAGCCCTTAAGAAGTTAGCAAAGGAATACTATCTTTTATACTGGTATGATGCTCTACAAGTGGTAGGGGGAAGTGTTCAAAGGACAGCAGCAGATACTTCTATTACAAGATGTTAAAGAGAATTTTTTTCGCTTCTAAACCAACAAAAACATCACATGTATTAGAAACACATTCAGGAGACAATATTTTGAAGTTTGTTGAAGAAAAAATTTGGAATTCAGTCCTGTTTCCTACTTAGAAATATTGTAAGACATTACTTTTACAACACCATGGTGTTTTCTTTTCTTTTTTTGTTTGGCGTAGCAATGAAGTGAAATGCTAAACAGACAATACTGACACCTAAGATTTCAAGATTCTACCAATTCCATGGATCAACATTACTGGGCAGTTAAGCCACAAAGATAATTAATATTAAAACCTACCTTTTGCCCTGGCCGCGTGGTTCAGTTGGTTGGAGTGTCTTCCCTTACACCAAAAAGGTTGAGGTTCAATTCCTAGTCAGGGCACATACAGGAGGCAACTGATCAATGTTCCTCACATGGATGTTTCTCTCTCTCTCAAAATCAATAAAAAAATATCCTTGGGTGAGGATTTCAAAACAAAAACTACCTTTATGTAGTCCATATTTTCTTTCTACTCATCCTCTACAGTCTTGTATGTGACATTATCCCCATTCTGTAGACAAGGAAGCTGAGGCTAAAGAAAACCAGCTAAGAGAGTTGCCTAAGGCCACAGTGTTAGAGCAAGACTGAGTAGGCAGGGTGCTCCAAAATCCTACTCTTTTGTCCCCACCACACCACTTGCTATTGGCATTTCCTAAATGTTGTTGGCAAAACTGAATGCCTACTATGCATCAGGCACTTAGTAATAGGAAGGGAATATAACCACTAAGACAGACTTTGACCAGGAGAGCTCAGCCTAGAGGAGGGAATAATCAATCATGTTCAAATACTAAGAAACAGTTATAAAATGGAACCCTACTGCCTGCATGCCTGGAGTATACTTCACAGAGAAGCCATTTCTGTTGGATCTTCAAGATGAATAAAAAAGTCTGCAGAATACATTCTCTGTATAAGGAAAAGTACAATGGCTACAGGAAAATGATGCTGAGTAGGGCCAATTAGAACAGTTTCCATTACAGTAATATTTCTCTTGAGATACTAATATGTATTATAGGAATAAAGGTGGCAATATTTTTTGCCCTAAATTTTGTCCACTTTTAATACTTAAAAAACAAACAAACAAAAAACCTACCCTCACCTGAGGATGTTTACAAATTTGAGAGAGAAATATCAATCAGTTGCCTCCCCTACACACCCCGACCAACTGGGGGATCCAATAGCAACCTAGATATGTACCCTGACCAAGAATCCAATCTGCAACCTTTTTGGTGTGAGGGACTACACTCCAACCAACTGAGCCATCTGGCTGGAGCCACTTATAATACATTTTTAAGAAATACTGTATATTTCTGCAGATTTAAAGGATTAACTTGCCTCAAGAAACTTGCACACACAAAGCAAATGATAACCAATGTTCTGGTGCACAAACAGCATTTAATCATAGGCCTTACTATTTGACTCCATAATCTCTTATTTCTTGTTATAATTCAATATACATTTGAGAAGTTATTTTAATAAAAGATTACTGTATATTAAATATTTCTACTATACTAACCCATTCCTCACTGGCTTATAGCTAGAATACGGTAGTTATAAATAAAAATCAAAGTCGGCACTTTCAGTGGTGCCTCAGCCAGGGTGCAGAGGCACAGGACTGGCGCCATGTTCCTGACAGCACTCCCATGTCACAACCGCATTCCTGACCAACAGCTGGCCAGCAGTGGATCAAAAAGCAGCAGTGAATGCAATCTGTCCTTCCATGTGAAGCAGAACTTGGTCTGCCTGGAGATGAAGGCAGAGAATCATTACTGGCCGAGCAGGAGTTTGGGTACATTGCGCCTTCAGGGCGGTTACCTTCCAGGCCCATCAAAGTATCCATCAAGGCCAAGTTCCCACAGCATGGGATGCTGGTCAACTCTTTCAGCCACCTCAATGTTACCAAGAAGTGGTTCTAAACTGGGGCTGCCCAGGAACCACTAGAAGAATGTGACTTTTGAAGAGACTTGACTTAGGTCAGTAAACATACAATAGAATATACAGATGATATATTGTTGGATTGCACACCTGAAACCTGTGTAATTTTATTAACCAATTAGAGGCCCAATGCACAAAATTTGTGCACTGGAGGCAGAAGGTCCCTCAGCCTAGCCTGTACCCTCTCGCAGTCCAGAAGACTCCGGGGATGTCCAACTGATGGCTTAGGCCCAGGGACTGGGCCTAGGGCCCAAGCCATCAGACATTCTTAGCGCAGCTGCAGAGGCGGCAGAAGCTCCCGCCACCACTGCTGCGTTCACCAGCCATGAGCCTGGCTCCGGGCTTCTGGCTAAGCTGCATTCCCACTGTGGGAGTTCACTGACCACCAGGGGGCAGCTCCTGTGTTGAGCGTCTGCCCTCTGGTGGTCAGTGTGCATCATAGCAACTGGTCGTTCTGCTGTTTGGTCAATTTGGATTATTACCCTTTTATTATATAGGATGTCACCCCAATAAATTCAATTTTTAAAAAGAATGTAAATAAAAATCAAAGTCCTTCGATTTTTAAACCCAAAGTCAGATTATTTTAAAATGAACATGAGCAAAGCATAGACTTCTAGTTTTTTAAACTAGGTGGCCTATGAAGTAATGTCGGTACTAGACTAATTATATAAATATTGGAAATTTACAGCTTTCATTCTTTTGCCACAATGCACCTTTTTAAACAAATTTTCATGTTATACTATAATGAAAACAATATACAATAACATTTAATGCAGAACCTGATGAGGATTTCTTTTATTACATAAGAAAACACGATTCTTCAAGTATATCTTACTTTATAACAAAACGACAATGAATGAAGGTCCATCTGAATATATTTTGTTTTTAAATAATTTACTTAATTTTGTGCTTGTGATGTTTTGACTATCTATTTTTTATCAATTTACCTGGTACCATTTGTGCTGTCAACTTTAATCTTAGTGTACATTATTTCATGAACTCATTTGTACCCATCAATAATAGTAGTTTGAAAAGTATTCTAATACAGTTGGAAAACTCTAGATATGAGGAAAGAGGAGACAGTTTATCACAATCTGAGGGAAATGAGTGATAACCATGTTAACTGTTACAAAAGTTAAATAAAAACTGAGGTATCCACTGAATCTGGCAATTAAGTAACCTTACTGTGAACAGACTATTCTTTCAAGAACTTTTTGGCACTGAAATGCCAGAGATGGGAAGGATAAAGAGGAAGGCATTGGCTCTAGTCGGGGAAGGGAGTTAAAGGTTTTTTTGTTTGTTTTGTTTTTAGGATGAGGGAAATCCTGGATAACTTTGGGTGCTGAGGGGAATTAGTAGAGAAGATACTGGAACTAGGAGCACAAGGACAATTACTAGAGAGCAAGGATCTGGCAGAAAGAAAAAGATAGAAACTAAAGTTAGCTTGGCAAAGGGGAAAGTATAGCTTATCCAGAGAAAAGAGGCTGGAGAAAAGAGAAAGAATTAAGGGAATTTTCTAGCAATGGCTGGCTCTGTAGTCAAGAATGCTTTAATCTAAATCCTGGCTCTTCTGCCCTAACCAGTTTGGCTCAGTGGATAGAGCGTCAGCCTGTGGACTCAAGGGTCCCAGGTTCGATTCTGGTCAAGGACATGTACCTTGGTTGTGGCACAACCCCAGTAGGGGGTGTGCAAGAGGCAGCTGATCAATGTTTCTCTCTCATCGATGTTTCTAGCTCTCTATCCCTCTCTCTTCCTCTCTGTAAAAAATCAATAAAATATATTAAAAAAAAATAAATCCTGGCTCTTCCTACCATAACCATATAATGATAGGCAAATTTGTTTACTTCTCCAAGTCTCCATTGTCCCATTTAACCAGGGAGAACAGAATTCTAATAGGAATATTCAGGAGATTAAGTAATTCTGATACAGTGTACTCTAAATATGGTATCTGTGGTGTTTTGTTTTGTTTTGAAAGGCTTCAAAGGAAATCCAAAAAAAATTCACACTTATTTCTCTGTAAAATAGGTAACTGGGTCACCTACTGAGATTAAAAGTGTTTAAGGAGGCAAGAAAGTGATCTTAACCTTTTTGGAGAGATTAAAAAACTCATTTGACTCGTGAATATATAGAGGATACAACATCTAAAATTTGCATAGTTTCAAGGGAGTTAGAGATACCTCTCCAACAATAAAGAGATGTTGAGGAAAAGATCTTCCGGTTCCAGAGCATAGTTTTAAATACCCAATTGTTTGAACACAAGAAAAAAATTGCATCTTCTATTTACAAACCTAACTGCTATATAAGGGGTATATGACCTGCCAAAAGACACTGGACATGGACACAGTCAAGAAATCCAGGTTCCTGATCCAATCCTAGAGTCACGTGGCCTTTTCAGAAAGCAGCTCTAAGATGTGTTGCAGTGCTAAACTTTTTTTTTTCTTATTGATTTTTTAGAGAGAGGATGGGAGAGGGATAGAGAGTTAGAAACATTGATGAGAGAGAAACATCAGCTGCCTCCTCGACATTCCCCACTGGGGATGTGCCCGCAACGAAGGTACATGCCCTTGACTGGAATCGAACCTGGACCCTTGAGTCCGCAGGCTGATGCTCTATCCACTGAACCAAATTGGTTAGGGCTACAGTGGTAAACTTTTATGGTTTTATTAAGGGTCCCAGATTGCGAGAGGGCAGTTCTCAGGTGACACACTCTGGAATCAGGCTCCCTCCTCTCTGGTTCCAGGTGCGTCACCCAAGAACCGCAGCTGCCAAGTCACTGCAGCTCGGCAGCTCCTGTGTTGAGCACCTGCCCCCTGGTGATCAATGCGCATCATAGCTACCAGTCGGCCTGGTTGTTTAGGCTTTTATATATATATAGATTACTTGGTATCTCGATGATTCTGTAGTCAAAAGAACAAATGATACTTTATTTTTCTACATTATCATTTATTATGGCTTTGAAGGTTTCATCATTTTGACTGGAATTCACTCAACCCTTACCTCTGATAATATTAATGTAATACTATTTCTAGTACAGTATTTTAAAATAAATTTGTACATGTTTCAACTCCTTTCCCATATCTTTAAGAATTAACCTTCGGTAATTTCCAAATCTTAGACATTTTGAAAGTATGCAGTCTACAGAAAGATGATTCATAGCATGAACACATCATAATGAAGTTAAAATTAAGATGTAAACTTCTATGGAATCAGTGCATCTACTAAATTGGCTTTCCCTATAACCTTACACATAACCATATAAAATCTAAGCAAAGTTAATTAGAAGTTTATGTAAACTACCTAATCTTGCCCATCGACATAAAGCAATACTTTGAAACTTTTAAAAAGATAGAAAATACTAGTTAATCCTTACACTCCTGATTACTTACTGAACCTCACTTTTGTTATTCTTAATTCACATATTAAACTGGTGCCTACCAACCTACCAAAAGAGTGTGATGGTTGTTTTAAAATCTGAATTGGTTACCAAAAATCTGGATTTGTGGTTTTCCAAGGAAGGAAGGAAGGAGGGAGGGAGGAAAAAGAAAAGAGAAAAGAAAAGGAAAAAAAGAAAGAAAGATAGATCTAGCAACATTAGGTTCACAGATTCTAGCAACAGCAACACTTGGAGAGATTTAGGTAGCAGCTGCCCTCTTCTGACAGCACATGCAACTTCTAGCTCTCCCATCCCCACCCCCAATTCTCTTTGCTCACAGTGGTTACCTGCCTGGCCTTTATAAACATCAGAGTTTGAAATCTCTATTTTATTGAGAGAGAGAGTGAGAGAGAGCGAGAGAGAGCGAGAGCGAGAGAGAATATGTATGTATGTATTTATTGCTTCTTAAGGAGCCTCAACAGAAGCTACTCATAAAAATCTTTATCATGGTTAGAGAACAAATTGATGGTCACTGGGAGAATGGGTGAAAAAAGGTGATCAGGATTAAGAAATACAAACTGCCAATTATAAACATAGTCATGAGAATATAAAGTACAGAATAGGGAATATAGGCAATAATATTTTAATAACTATGTATGGTGTCAGGTGTATACTAGACTTATTGGGGTAATCACTTTGTAAGGTACATAAATGTCTAGTCTCTTATGTTGTACATCTGAAACTAATAAAAAAATATTGATGTCAACTGTAATTGGAAGAAATATTTTTTAAAATCTTCAACATAGTAACAGACTAAATCAAGTTCTGGCCTGTACAGCTCAGTTGGTTAAGCATTATCTAATATACAAAAAAGGCTGCTGGTTCAATTCTGATCAGGGCACACACCTGGATTGTGGGATCGATCCCCAGTAGGGAATGTGCGATTCGTGTGTCTCTCTCTCCCTAAAATCAATAAAAACATATTTTGAAGGGGGGGAAAATAGACTAAATCAAGTAATGATCCTGGCAGTAAAGCTATGTATAACAAATGTTAACTATAAGTAGGAGAATACCTTTAAAATGTACAAGGCACTGTTGATGTTAAGAAAAGTTTTTAGTATTCTAACTGGTCTGTCTTTACTCTTCTAAAAATCAAGATATCCAGCCTTAAACTGTTCCCAAGAATAAAGAAATTAACTGTGTATTTCATCTATGGTACTGTAAGAGCACCAAAAAGCCTCCTGCATGTATATAACAAAAGTAAAAACAGGAAGCGAGTTAAAAAGGTCTCTGATCAGCCAAACAGACCACACAGTTCACAGAATACATGAAGCCCTCTTCATTCAGAGCCTACTGGATCTTATTTTAGACATAATTTTAATAAGCTCCATGATCTGGTTTCCCAGCCCACAACAGATGAGACGCAGCCAACTAGAAAAAGTCTGGGGGTGGTGCTGGTAGAGGCAAACACTCAAAGCATCAAAATCAAAGCTCAAGACTTATAAAGTCAAGAGAAAAACCTCAAAACATACCAGGCTGGGCCATTTGCTGTTAGATACAAACAATCCCAGAGGGTCCCGATTCCTGCACAAAACTACCTGGATGTTCATAATGACCCTCTTTGGTACACCGTTAAAACATAGGCCAGGAGATCTTGAAGTGTATATCAAAATGAAGTCCATCAAAAGCTTTTTCCAAGTAAGAGATGGCATTGTCAAATTCACAAAATACTATTTCCCTCTGTCAAAGAAACAAGATAAAGAATTCTTCAAGATGCCACATGTCAAATGTACTTGTTCTTAGCAAATTTTTATGAGAGCCCTGATGCAGCGGTTCTGATAGTTGAGAGGGTATTCAAATAAAACTAGTTTTTCCAGAGAATGATAATTGGGAAGGTTCAAAACCAAGTCCAATTATATAAGCCACCTAAACCTAAGTCTTTTGGGGATTCCATTATAGATACTCTACTAGGGCTGAGGATAAGACAGGATTGATACCATACCTAGGTAAGTCTGCAACTTAAAATTGGCGTCACAAAAAGTTTGAGGGGAAAACCTCCATTTTGTTTTCACAATCTTATTGACTAGTATACCAAATAAACTTTATTTTTCTAATCCCTGGTAGTCTCAGAAGCTGAACCACACTTAAGAAGGGCTCTAGGTAATGAACCAGGGAGAAAAACGGTTAATATTGGGTTTCAAAAATTCAATTATCATTGTATAACCTTGATTTTCCTTATTAAAACTTTTATACGGTCATATTTTAGAGAAAATCTAGAGAATACCTAGTAACTAAGAAACCATATTACTGGGTACAAATATATTTAAAAATTAAAATGCATGTTTTGAGAGCTATTCCCCTCTCTGAAAGAAACACAAGTATCAATCAATGCAGAGATGAAAGGCTACATTTCTTGACTGTAAGTTATTACACATTATACTTACTCCTCTTCAGGTTTTAAAATAAGTGCACAATTTTCTACAGATAGACTCTCAAGTTGACAACTTCCCAACTAGCCTCTATAGGAACCTAGTAACTCCTAAAAGCCTTAAAAACAATGCATATTCTTTTTTTTACTTCGATTACCATTCCTCGATGGGCTCCTGCCCCTTGAATGGTTCTTTAAGAGATATTTGAGCCCTGACTGTCGTAGTGGATAGAGCACTGGCCTGTGGACTAAAAGGTCCCAGGTTCGATTCTGGTCAAGGGCATGTACCTTGGTTGTGGGCACATCCCCAGTGGGGAAGTGTGCAGGAGGCATCGGATCCATGTTTCTCTCTCATCGATGTTTCTAACTCTTTATCCCTTTCCCTTCCTCTCTATAAAAAAATCAATAAAATATATTCTTTTAAAAAATATTTAAGGTTCAAGCTTCTTTTAACAAATAACCTGCTTCATTTCAGTACAAGATTTACTTTCTAGATTCTGCCCTCTTTCATTTGTTAGAAATCAAAGAAGCCACAGAATTTGGTAAGCATCTAACCTAATTTACAATAACCAGTGGGATTAATTTCACTTTAAAGGTCTTTTATCAAGAAGACCAACTGCTGACCTGCAGTGTTTAAATTGTCCAACAATCTGCATTTTCACTGAGTTTAAGGCAAAGTGAAAACTGGTTAAGACTCTTCCCCTTGTACCTCCATCCCATCCTTCAGGGCATATAATCCCAGGATCTACTTCTAAGTGGCTAGGTTTAATATATAGCCAAGTGAAACGCAGAAGAAAAATCACCAGTGGCACTTCCCCACTTCCTTAAAGAAAGAAAGAAAAAAAAAATAGATAGTGAAAGGTACTAGAAAGTTACAATATTGGGGGGGGGTACCCTAAATTTTAAGTCAAGCCAATATTACAGAAGCAGTATTAGGAAAACCTCCGTATAAACAAATAAAGAACCCTTTATCTTAAAGGGCAAAGAAGTCTTTTCTAATGGAAAAAAAAATCTAACAAAATCCCTTCTAAATTAAAACGGTCTTTCTGAACGTATCACCTAATTTAATCTTAAAATTGTGTAATTTTCTCCAGCAGCTTTCAATGCTCAGGTTTCGACCTCCACCCCTGCCGATTTAACAGCTTTTCTATGAGACCCATTCCTGCAAACTTGCAGTGTTAATTTCTGACTACATTTGGCCATCTCAAGGAATAAAACGCTTCTCCCTCTCCTTCCTTCCCCATCCAAGGACTCGTGTGTTTTTTCTCCTTCTGAACTTCCTATTCTAACAGTTTCTGGACAAGTGGAGGGGACCGAAGTGTGCGGCCTCGGGGTGCGGGAACTGAAGAAATACTGCGGATCGGAGAAGAAGGCTCTCAGTCTACCTGAGGTGCCGGCCCCACGCTCAGGTGGTTCTGTGCAGGGGCCGGGAAGAGGGTGGGGGAGAGAACCGGCAAAGATGGGGGCGAGCGCCTTCGACCTCGGTCGGAGGGGCTGCCCCGCGCCCAAGCCCCAGCCCCCCCTCCTGGCAGCTCGGACAATGACCCTCTAGCGCAGCAGCCCCAGGCCGGAGAGAGACCCTGGGGCTCCATACCACGCAGAAGCTGGAAAGGAGGCCGGGGAGGAACGCTGAGCAGACGAACGCACCTCCGGCCCAAGCGCGGGGTGCGCGCCGGGGCCTCCGCGGGCGCCATCACTAGGAGTCGGGTGTGCAGGCCGCCCGGCGAGGCCCTCGCCCGCAGCCGTGTCCGAAGAGGCCGCCAGCCCGGCGGAGGCGACGGCGAGAAGCGCAGGCCGCAGCCTGCTCAGCTGGCTCGCCCGGCGGCCCAAACCCACCGCCGACCCCCGGCCGCTTACCTTGTGGATTCTCTTCAGAGCCATCGCGGAAGGCGGGTGGCGGCCGCCCCCGGAGCGGGGACGGGGACAGGGAAGGGACGGGGAAGGGGTGAAGGAGAGCGAGGCCGCCTCGGTGATCGCGGGTCGACCGGAGGAGATGGAGAGCTCGGAAGCGCGGGCCCGGCGGGACCAACGGAGGGCCGAGGCCCACTCGGCTCCTGAGCCTGCCGCAGCGGTCACCGCATCACCCGGCAGCGGCCTCTTTATGCGCTGCCGCCCGAGCAGCCGCCACCGCCGCCGCGGCAGGGGCCTCTTCCTTCTCAGCTCAGCGCCGCCTCCTCAGCCGTCGCGAATCCCTCCGCCGAGGAGTCAGAGCCCAGGCCTCGGGCTCGGCCGGCGCCTCCTGGTCGGGCAGCCGGAGGGACAGCCTGCTGCAGGTGGACCGAGGGACGCGCGGGTGGACGGGCGGGCGGCGCCGCCGGGGTGGGGCCGCCCGAGCGCGGGGTGGGCCCAGGCCGAGGGGCAGGTCGGGAGGCGCGGGGATTGGCGGGCCCGGAGAAGGAGGGCCGGGCTGCGCCGGCGGCGGAGGGATACGGGCCGCCCCTGCGAGCAGCTGACGTGCCTCCGCCGTCGCCGCCGCCACGGCCGCTCAGAGGCTGACGCCGAGAAGCGCTGGGAGGAGATCTCGCGAGAGCCGTTGCGCGGGTCGAGGGTCCTCACGCGCCGCGACCCTGGAGTCTCTTGCTTCTGGTCACCCACGCGCGTGTCCTCGGAGTGCAGTGAACGTTTAAAGTGGGATGTTTTCCAGGTCACTCGGTCGTCCACATGGCCTAGACCGATCCGGGAGGAGGCACTCATGCCCACCGCGACGTTCCTGGAGGAAGAAGGGACTTGTCCAAGGTCACACAGTTCCGACAGTGGCCAAACGGGGGCTCGCCAGATCCTTTCCGAGCCGCGCGGTAACAGCCTGCTCACGGGTGAGGAAGGTGTTCCTCCAAGGTAACGCGGCAGCCCTGAGGTGGCTTTGATCAAGGCCTCAGCTAGATGACAAGTTGAATGTGTTTCAGACATGGCCATCGTAGGAGTGCCCAGACCTCTCTTTGGTAAATTGTTGCAAACAAGCACTGTACCGCCCTGGCGAGTCGGTTCAGTTGCCTTAGAGCAACGTCCAGATAAGCCATGGTTGTGGATCAATCCCGGTCAGGACACGTAAAAGAATCAATCAATGGCCCCATCGGCCGCCCCTGGCTCAATGGTTGAGCCTGGACCTATAAACCAGGAGGACAGCGCACCTGCCTGGGTTGCACACTCGGTCTTCCAGTGTGAGGAGTGCAGGAGGCAGCTGATCAGTGACTCTCATCATTGATGTTTCTACCTCTCCCTCTCTATTCCTCTCTGAAATAAATAAATAAATATGTATTTTTTAGAAAAGAAACAATGGTTGTTTCTCTCTTTTCCTCTCTCACCAAAATGAATGGATGGATGGATGGATGGATGGATGGATGGATGGATGGATGAAACAAGTACTGTACCAATTACCTCGGGGAGGGGGAAAAATCTAGTACAATAAAATAAAATGTGTGCTCCAGTAGTTAAAACCAATCTGGGGCTTAGATCACCATCAGGAGCAAGCCTAGAAAAACCTATTCTGGAGCGGGTATTTTAGGAGGTGGAGGCAAAAAGCTAATTCACTGAGCAACTACTCAGTGTCAAGACCTACACCAGGACCAGTGAGGTATAAGGCCAGGCCTGAGCTGGGCGGTGCTTACTATCTGGCTGGAAACACTCTCACGGGAAAGGAATAAGGAATCTTTTCCTGAGATGTGATACCCACATTCTCAAGCGCACCCCAAGGTTTTCTGATTCTAAATCTATGGGGGTTTTTTCCTCTGGAAGGGACCTTGAAGATCATTGATTCTAACTTCTAAATTTAAACAGGAGAAACCGGAGCCTCTAAGAGAAGGATCTTCCCAAAGTCACACAGTAGGGCAGTTACAAAACTTATCCTGTCTCACATACTGAGTAGAGAAAGTTAAGCCGATAGGACAGGGCCACTGTGGACTCAGTCAGAGGAGGGAAAAACTGTATCTAGTCATCCCGGGTGCGCGTGTTTGAGATTGGAGGTGATGAGGAACATTCCACAGCCCCAAATCTTTTCTTCCTAATAAATGTGAGTGAGAAGAACAGAAATGCCCATTAGTCATATTTAATTTTTTAAAAAAAATTTTTTTTTTTAGCCCTGGCTGGGTAGCTCGGTTGGTTAAAGCATTGTGTCAAAGTTTTGGGTTTGATCCCTGGTCAGGGCACATACAAGAGCAACCAATGAATGTATAAATAAGTGGAATAACAAATCTCTCTCTCTCTCTCTCTTTCTCTCTCTCTCTCTCTCTTTTTCTCCCACTCTCTAAAATCTATAAATAAAAATTTTTAAAAATAAAAAATTTTTGCCCTAACCAGTTTGGCTCAGTGGATAGAGCCTCAGCCTACAGACTGAAGGGTCCCGGGTTCGATCCTGGTCAAGGGCATGTACCTTGGTTGCCGGTACATTCCCGGTGGGGGGTATGCAGGAGGCAGCTGATCAATGTTTCTCTCTCAACCATGTTTCTAACTCTCTATCCATCTCCCTTCCTTTCTGTAAAAAATCAATAAAATATATTTTAAAAAAAGAAAACATTTGTATAAAAAATAAATAATTTTCTTAAACAACAGCTTTTTTTTGTATTAAAAAAGCAATGTGTGTGTGTGTGTGTAAAAAATACAGGTAAGCAAAAGGAAGGAAATAAAAGTGAACCACACTCTCATCCAATGATTATCTATTTTTGACATTTGGTATATGTCCTTCCAATATTTTTTCCTTACATATACATATTTTTCTTTGAAAAAAATAGCATACCATAAAACTATTTGCTAATCTACTTTTATTTGAAAATAAAAATTGTAAATATTTAAGATGGACAACATGATGATATGATATACATAAACACAGTGAAATGATTTACTATAGTTAAGATAACATATCTACTCATTTTAGCAGGGGGTTAGAGCTCCTTTAATCTTTGGAATCTACTTTTAAAATAAACAATATAATGAATTTTTCTTTTTCAATGCACATTTCTATCAGTTTAGTAGCTATGTATTCTGTCATATAAATGTACCATATTTATTTAACTGGTCATACTTTGGGAACATTTAAGTTGTTTCCAATTTTAACTATTAAAAATATTACTATAGCCCTAACTGGTATGGCTCAGTTGGTTAGAGCATCATCCCATATACTGAAAGGTTTCAGATTCAATTCCCATAAGGATAAAAAAATATTTTAAAGTTAAAAAATATGTTACTATAGTGGATATCCTGTAGTTAATCCTTGTACAACTCTAAGAGGGCCTCTTTGGGATAAACTAGAAATGAAATTGCTGCATCAAAAGTAATCAGATTTTTGCATCATTATATCTATCATTTTTTCATGAAGGATATCAGTTTATAATATTTTTTCTTATAACATCTTTATCAAGTTTTCATGTCAAGGTTATTTTGGCCTCATAAAATAAATTAGGAAGTGGTTCCTCCTATGAAAGACTTTCTGTATGATTATGTTTTTCTTCCTTAAATATGTGGTATAGTTCACCAGTAAAGACATCTGGCCCTTGAGTTTTCCTTATGGAAAGAGTTTGACACTAAGTTTGATTTCTTTAATAAATATAGGGTATTTAGCTCTGGCTGAGTAGTCTGAATGGGTCAATGAATGCACAGATGGGTGGAGCTGATGTTTCTCTCTCTCTCTTCCTCAAAACCAATCAATAAATAAAAAATAAATAAAGATGGATATTTTTATTTTTGCTTCTTGTATCCATTGTAATCATTTGTGTTTTTAAAGAAATTTTTCCATTTAATTTAAGTTGTCCAATTTACAGTATTAGAATAAAGTTACTCATAATATCTTATTTTTTTCCTCACCATCTGTAGCATCCATAATTATATTTTTTGTATGTCTGATATTGGTTATTTGTGTTTTCTCCATATTTTTCTTGACAAATCTTACTAGAGATTTATCAATTTTAGTAATCCTATAAAGAACCAAATTTTGACCTTGTTTTCTCTATTTTCTATTTTATTGATTTCTGCTCTTATTTTTTAATATTTTTAAATGTATTGATTGATTTTTTGAGAGAAAGAGGAAGTGTGACAGAGAGAGAAATATTGATGTGAGAGAAACATTGATCATTTGCCTCCTGCATGCACCCCAACCAGGGAATGAACCTGCAAACTGGGTTCCTGACCAGGAATCAAACCCATCACCTTCCAGTGCACTGGCCGATGCCCCAATTAGCTAAGCCACACTGGCCAGGGCTCTGCTCTTTATTATTTTCTTTCTTCTACTTATTTTTTTTATATATTTTGTTATTTTTTAAGCTTCTTAAAGTAGGAGCTTAGATCACCAATTTTACACTTTTCTTTTTTTCTAATATAAGCACTTTCTAATAAAGCATTAAAAGCACAGTGTTTTTGCTGCATCCCACAATTTTATGTGTGTGTGTTTTTTTATGTTCATTTTGTTTAAAATAGTCTAATCTCTCTGTGACTTATTCTTTGACCAGGGGTTATTTTCAAATAGTTTGGAATTTATTAGTCATCAGGGAAATGCAAATTAAAATTATAATGAGTTAATATTTCACACTTACTGGAATGGCTAAAATAAAAGACATTGACAACAATAAGTGATAGCAAGGAAGTACAACAATTGGAACTCTCATACATTGCAGATGAGAGCGTAAAATACTATACTCTTTTGAACAACTGTTTGGTAGTTTCTTGTAAAATTAAACATAAATCTACCATATGACCCAGCAATTCTACTCTTAAGTATAGAAAACATGTCCACAAAATGACTTGTACACAAATGTTCATAACAGCCTTACTCATATATAGTCCAAAAGTGGAGACAACCAAATTCCATCCACAGAAGAATGGGATAACAAATTGTGATATATTCACACAATGGAATTCTACAACAAAAAAAGGATGATCTATTGATATACTCAACAGGTATGAGTCTCAAATGATTACGTTAAGCAAAAGAAGAAAGACACAAAAAAATATGAGCTGTACAAGTCCATTTATATGAAGTCCAAAAACAGAAAAAACTAATCTTTGGTGTTTGAATTGGTTGCTGTTATTGGAGAGATCATTTGTCCAGAGAGGGATTGAGGAAACACACACACACACACACACACACACACACACACACTATTGTCAAAATTCATGGAATTAACATTAAAGATCTACATATTTTATGTGTAAATTGTATGTATGTAGTAAAATAATATAAAAATTTATGAGTATACAGAATTTTTAGGTCTTCTTTAATAGATTTCTCCTTGGGGTGACTTTTCTTCACACTCACCCTGCATGGGTCTTACAGTCCTCAGTTACCTTCCATTATCCAAGTGAAATTGTGAGTACACTGCATATTCTTGGAGTTTGATCTCCCCTCTTGGTAGTTAACCCAACACTGTAAGCATTATAGTAGTTACAGGCTTTCTCTTGGCAAAGATGTCCCCAGAGCTGACAGCTGTGATTAAATGCTAGCAAGCACTCTCCTCAATGGCAGATGATTGCTATGGGTTGAGTAAATAGTAGAGCCCAAGCAATTTGGAAACTCTGATTTTAGATCTCACCAGCTCCGTAAGAAAGTTTATTGTATCTTATTAAAAATGACCGAGTAAAGAGTATTAGGTAAACTAGGAATTGATTTTCTATCAGTACGATCCCTTTTTGTGATATTTTCTAAGGTGTAGGTGTTAAAACATAAAAATGTCCCCAAACATTCCAGTCCCTTTAAGATAGTACCACCACTAGAGGTTATCATTAGAGACTAATCTATTTCATTTGGAAGCCAGTTTTATGAGTTTAAAGTAGCTCTTTTTTTTTATGATAAAAAAAATCAGAACAGTGGTTTAGCAAAGAAATTATAGTATTCAATTTACATTCTTTTTATTTAGTCACTCTCTCTTGCTATATACAATTTGGGGTGTGTTCTGCCTACCATCATTTATCCTATTGTTGAGGTCTGGTCCAATATCCATACCCTACTTCATAGAAATTGCTAAATAAAGAAATGGCACCAACTCTGCCACCTACACCGACAACACTTTATGTTTGTTGGCAGCCTGATTTTATCCTAAAAGTCATCTTTGAGGAAGTTTTCCTTACCAGTCACCCCAGACTAGGTTAGGTGCTTTTAGATTAGAGTCCTGACATCAGAGATTAATCACGCTTTATTACAATGGTTAGACAACTGTCTCATTCAATAGATGGTCAGTTTCTGGAGAGCAGAGATATTGCCTCTTTTGTTCTTCTTTTTAATCACCAATGTCTGGCATATCAAAGATACTTGTTGAATGAATCCATAAATGACCGGCTGAATAATGAGCAGCTCAAGAAACCCTTATACTCACAAGTTGTTGGATAAAATAACAGTTCCCTTAAAAAACAAACAAGCAAAACCACTCGATGGTATGTCCAGATTGTATGTCACAGAACTTTAATCCAGTGTAGAGGGGTTCAAAATCTAGTAGGAAAGAGAAACACCATCTTTACTCTGTCCTTGGGGAAGATATAGTTGTGCAAATCGAGACTTCCTCCTGGTGAAATAATTGGAAATGAGGAGATGTTTGTGCACAGCTGTGCTTCTTCCCTTCCTGAAGTCAGCGGTGCTGAGAGGTAAGGTAATTAGTGACACTGGTTTAGAACGGTGCCTTTGCAATCGGTAGGTCTGAGCCCTATTCTGCTATTTATAGTATAAAGTTTGCTTAAGTCACTTGGCCTCTTAAAACTCAGTTTTTCTCGAGAGAATCCAAGATGGCGGCATAAGGTAAACACCGTAAATGCAGCCGTGAACAACTATTTTAGAATATCCACGAAAAGAAAACACGGACACCACTCACACCCACAGGAAGGCTGGCTGAGTGAAAATTCTACAACTAGAAAGAGTCTGAGACTCAGAGGAGTGGCGGAAGCAAAGTACAGAGGTACGGGGGTGCGCGCACGGGGTTCGGGGAGAGGGCTGGCACTGGAGGACGCGGTTCTTTTCCAAAACGGAGAGAGCCACAAGTTCCCAGCGGCTCTGAACTCCAGTTCCAGGAGAGTTTCTGAGGACCTAGATGCACGCACACCAGGAGAAGGGGAACTGACTGGCACCGGGAGGAAATCCAAAGCTGGTTTCTCTCAGCGTTGCTTGCAGCAATTACCGTGGGACACAGAGACCCAGTGTCTCTTAGCGCAGGGCTGAGAAGCAGCCATAGCTACTTGCTCCACTCTGCCCTGCTAACTCCCCAAGGCCCTGCCCCTCCCAAGCTGCGTCAGAGGCTTTTGCATATAAAAGGCTGAGTAGCCTAAGGCAAAGGCTAACTCAACACTTCCTTAAAGATACAGGAGCCAGCCCTCACCCAGTGGCCAGAGTGGGACCATCCTAAATAAAACTCAGATCCACAAGGAACACACTCGGGGCAGATGCAGTGAGCACAAAAGCCCCAGTGAAACAACTCTTGCCCCATAAGGGTGTCTCCAGCACAGAAGTTCTCCCACTATAGACACAGCTGACCCTCATAACCAAGTGGCTTAGAGGTTAATTCCTCTCAGTGATCGCCTAACTCAAAAAGGGAAGCAGCCAAAATGCGGAGACAAAGAAACAGGTAACAAATGACTGAAATGGAGGAAAGAAAATGACAGGATATAGAGTTCAAAACCACGGTTATTAGGTTTTTCAAGAATTTTCTAGAGACTGCCGATAAATTTAATGAGACCCTCAAGGATATGATAAAGGACCAACTAGAAATCAAGCATATACTGACTGAAATAAAGAATATTATACAGAGATCCAACAGCACACGAGAGGATCGCAAGAATCAAGTCAAAGATATGAAATATGGGGAAGTAAAACCCACCCAGCCAAAAAAGCCAAGACAAAAAAACAAACGAATGAACAAACGAAAAATCAAAAAGTATGAAGATAGTGTAAGGAGTCTCTGGGACAACTTCAAGCGTACCAACATCAGAATTATAGGGGTGCCAGAAGAAGAGAAAGAGCAAGACATTGAAAACCTATTTGAAGAAATAATGACAGAAAACTTCCCC
>PVJC01000184.1:0-72146 GCA_004026665.1 Murina feae
GCCCCGGAAGGCTCCCGCCAGGGAAGCCGAGGCTAGGGTGGCGCTGGCCACCCCACGGCCTCCCGGGTGGGCCCGCAAGGGTCCGGCCGCCTCGTCCCCTCCTCCCCCCCCCAGGCTCCCCCCTGTGAAGGCATCCACAGGCCCAAGGCACTGGATGCTTTCCCAGGAGGGAGGCTCCCAAGATGGCGGAGGCCGCAGCCCGGGAGAAGCCGCACACGGGGCTTTGGCCTCCGCCATCTTGGCTGGTCTAATTTGCATACAGCAGCTCTGATTGGCTGGTGGGCGTGGCTTACTATTTTACTTTTATTAGTTAAGATTCCACTCATATGAGGTATCCAGAGTAGTCAGATTTATAGAGGGAAGTAGAATCATGGTTGCCAAGGAGCTGGGGGGCAGGCGTGGAGTGGGGTGGGAGGAACGGGAGTTATTCTTTAATGGGTGCAGAGTCTGAGTTTGGGATGATGGAAAAATTCTAGACATAGTGCTGACGGTTGCACCAATGTGAATGTACTTAATGACTGACTGTATACTTAAATTGGTAAATTTTATTCTATATATATTTTAGCACACCACAAACAAAAACAAGGAGCTCTTTTTGGTCTCCAGATGTTTGAATTTAAAAAGAGAAGGTACAGCCACAATAGAGAGCAGCGAAGATGGAAGAATGGAACAGATCTTGAAACACCGCTTCCTTTCAGCCAGGGGTCTTGGAAAGCACTATTGGGCATAAGAATGATCTATTTACCTGGCATGAGACGGTGAGGACCCTCCCTCACACCAGGGACTCGTTTTCTTCTTTCTCTCTCCAGAGCCTAATGCCAGCTACAACGCAGCGTCTCAGTACCGGCTTGTGGAATGACTCCTGGGGGAGGGACGCCGCCCAAAGTACCTACCACTTGGAAACGCTTTCACGTTCATGTTCAAGGGCCAACTCCTGGGCTGCGCTACAGGACATAGAACGGGGACAGCCCAGAGAGGAGTCGCCCGGGCTTCCGCCCCCGGGAGCTTACACTCCAGGTCCCCACCAGCCTCCGCCCATCTTAGGAGGTCCCTGGACCTCACGGAGCCTCGGTCAGAGGCCAGGGCAACTGGCTGAGTAGCGTCTCCTTCGTTCCTCCCTCGCACAATCCTGGTAAAGCCTCGGGGGCTCCAGGAGCGCCCAAGCCGACGGAAGCGTTATAGCACAAGAAACGCAAAAAAAAAAAAAAAAAAAAAAAAAAAAAAAAAAAAAAAAAAAAAAAAAGGAGGGGGACAAAAAAAGAAGAAGCCCTAACTGGTTTGGCTCAGTGGATAGAGCCTCGGCCTGCAGACTGAAAGGTCCCAGGTTTGGTTCTGGTCAAGGGCATGTACCTTGGTTGCAGGCTCATACCCAGTGGGGGTGTGCGGGAGGCAGCTGATCGATGTTTCTAACCCTCTATCCCGCTCCCTTCCTCTGTGTAAAAAGATCAATAAAATATTTTTTTAAAAAAAGGAGGAGGGGAGGAAGGCGGGCGGGCAGGCAGGCAAATAAAAGAAAGAAAAGAAAAAAACCTCTCGGTGGGAATGAATCTTGGCGAGCTCAGGGCCCCAGCTAGAGCCTGGACCAGAGCAGCGCCTTGCCGCCGCCAGGGGGCAGCCCTCCCACACGCGGTCTCCACCGGCCCAGTAGGCGCCCCGCCAGGTCCTGCGTCCACGCCAGCAGGACGCGCAGGACCGGGGTCACCGTGTTGTCCCCGGCCCGGCCCGCTTCTCGGAAATGTTTCCCGTTCCTCGTACCAGCTTGAGGGGGTGGGGTGGCGCTCCCAGCCTCGGGTGAGCTGGGTGCTTGTTAGGGAAGGAGGGCAATGAGGTAGGGGACAAGGGGAGTGAAAGGGGGGCGGGGGAAATGAACCGCTTGGGTTCCCGCGCTGGGGGAACTTTACCAGCGCAGAGCTAAAAACCACATACAAATGTGTAACTTAACTAAAACAAACGAAGCAAGTGGACTGCCCAAGTGCGGGGCTTTAAAAAAAAGCTCGCCCAAACCTCTGTTCGCACTCTGTTCCTGCAGCGGTCCTCCTGGGTTGATCTTTCGCTCTGACCTTCAGTAAATCCCAACACCTTTTCCTGAATAGTCAGAAGATAGTTTGCTACTTTCTTTAAAAAAAAAAAAAAAAAAGATTTTTTTTTTTAAGGCAAGAGCCCTTTTAACCCTTTGGGGGAGGGACCTTCAGACACTTATAAACAGAACGCCAGGTCAGGCTCTGCGCCCTTCTTGGCCCGACAAGTTCAGGGCAGTGGTAACAACAGAACGAGGGCTGTAACTTTAGATACTAAAGTAACTAATGGTCGGCGAACAAATTCTTCCTCTCCGTTTCTTCTTTACTTTGCCACACACCAACCCCCAGTCCAACGAAAATCATGGTGTTTATTTAGAAATGGGCTAAGCAGTACTTATAAAACTGAAACTTTCAAACGTAAAAGTGAACTCCTTGGTAAGGACTCCTGGCTACAACAACAAAGCAATGTAATGCCTGATTAATAGTGCTGATTAATGTTGGCTCGGGTTAATCCTAAACCCCATTACAATAATTAAATGGTTCAGCCATATATCAAACGAGAGTCAATGAAAAATAATTTATTTAGAACTTGGAGACATTCTCATAGATCTTTCAAATCTATGATGAACTTCATGGGTCATTTGTAAGTGTAACTGGTTGGTAGCTGTTCTCAGCAACAAAAACTTGATTTAAGGAGAAGTCTTAAATGGGGGAATAGTTTATTTTTGAGGCTCTGTGATTGATAAGGAGAATAATGAAACGTTTCAAAAATGTGAAAAGTACTTGGTCGATAAAGCGATATATACAAGGGCAGCTGCTGATTGTTCCTACAGAAAGCCATTGAGTTTTGAGTCTCAGTTCTTGTCAAGTGGTCATTGTAATTAGAAAGCCAGAAATTTGAGGCAAGTTCCCCACTTTGAAATAGAAGTGTTTTAGGAAATGCCAAAATCCAAAAGGTATTGCTATAGGAGTGTGAATTCACGGCTATTATAATTTTTCACTAGCCAAAATAGAGTTGGTGACAAACATAGGTATATTTAATATTGAATGTTTGAATTATTTGCTTACTGTCACCTGAAAAGAAAAAATTGAGTTGACTAGAACTCAAATCTTTTTTTAAAATTTCAATTCTTTTCACCAGTAGATATTGGAAATACTTAGTGGATTAAAAAAACACATTTAAAAACAGGTCTGAAAATTTTTATTTATCATTATAGTTTCTATTAAGCCCACCTGAGTAGAGATGTTTGTATACATTATAGTAATTTAAGTATTTGGAGATTATTGTGAAGTGTTGAGTAAGAAGTTCGTCTTACCTATAACTAGAGTGTTCCTTCCCCCATTATGAAAAGACTGAGTTTCTAGGTACAAAACTTTTTTTGAGTGTGTGTGTGTCTGTTCGGTATTTCATTAAGTGTTTCTATTTCTTCCCTGCATCCAATCATTACTTTTTTTATTCCCATTAGAATTTTCAGGTCCTCTCATTAGAGTGGCTTAATTTGGCTGTCACGTTTCTAGAGCATTCAATTGCAGGCAAGTGTCTAAAACACGGGCATTTTTATTAACAGATTGGGGGAAACAAACGTCTTTGGAGAAGAACTGAAGGAGGCAGGTTAAAAGGTCAATAAACAATTATTGTGCTTAAACTAGGGAGGGAGGATGTGATCAGATTCGATGGGGGCACTCGTCCAACCTAGGGGAGATGGGACAGACCTTGGGGCCAGGCCCCAGGGACCCCGCAGACGAGGGGGTGAGGCGGTGCCGGGCTGCAGGGCTCGTGCAGGCCATGGAGCGGGCGCACCGTCGAGTCCCGAGCGCGCATCTGGAGGTGGTGCCGAGAGCTCACAGGGGAGGAGGCTGCGGACGCCGCGGGCCAGCCCGCAATTCGGGTCGCAGCCCTGGCGGCAGGGAACGTGGGGACCTCACGCTCCCCGTGCTCGGCCCCGGCCCCCGCCCGCGGGGGAACTTTCTCTCCGAGCAGCGCCGGTTTCTGGGCTTCGAGACGCTCCCCGGCCGCGCGCTGACGTGCGCACCATGTGACAGGCCGCCCGCAGCTATAAGCCGAGCGAAGGTCCGCCCTCTCCCGCTCTCAGCCCTCGGCTCGCGGAGCTCCGTCCCCAGACTCTCGAGTCCCCACCTCCCGGCGTCCGCCCAGCTCTCCCAGGGCCCCGCCACCCCCTCCTCCAGGGGCCCGGCCAGGGGCGCTCGGAGGGGAAGGTCAGGTGCCCCTCCCGAGCCGGGCGAGCGCGGGGCGAGGGAGCGCAGAGCCGCGGGGACAGCCTCGGCCGCGCCGGCACCGCCGCAGCACACGCAGCCGGAGCGGCGGCAGCGCCCCCAGCGTGGCGCCCCGGGGCCCGGCCCGCCGCCCGGGACCAGGGCTGGGGCGCGGCGGGAGCCCGGAGCCCCGCGCCCCTATGCGCCGCCTCGCCGCCGCCGCCGCCGCCGCGCGCCAGCTATGACCCTGAGCGCGGAGATGTCCGATGCCTCCGGCCTCGCCGAGGAGACAGACATCGACGTGGTGGGGGAGGGCGAGGACGAGGACGACGAGGAGGAGGACGACGAGGGCGGCGGCGGGGGGCCCCGGCTGGCGGTCCCCGCGCGGCGGCGCCGCTCCTACGCCGAGGACGAGCTGGAGGACTTGGAGGAAGAGGACGACGACGAGGACATCCTCCTGGCCCCGCGGGCGGCAGGCTCCCCGGCGCACCCCCCGGGCCCGGCCCCGGCCGCGGGGCCCGGGGCGGGCGGGGGCGCGGGTGGCGGGGGCGGCGGCGGCGGCGGCGGGGGCGCGGGCGGCGCCAAGAGCGCGCTGGTGAAGCCGCCCTACTCGTACATCGCGCTCATCACCATGGCCATCCTGCAGAGCCCCAAGAAGCGGCTGACGCTGAGCGAGATCTGCGAGTTCATCAGCGGCCGCTTCCCCTACTACCGGGAGAAGTTCCCCGCCTGGCAGAACAGCATCCGCCACAACCTCTCGCTCAACGACTGCTTCGTCAAGATCCCCCGCGAGCCGGGCAACCCGGGCAAGGGCAACTACTGGACGCTGGACCCCGAGTCCGCCGACATGTTCGACAACGGCAGCTTCCTGCGCCGGAGGAAGCGCTTCAAGCGGCAGCCGCTGCTCCCGCCCAACGCCGCCGCCGCAGAGTCGCTGCTGCTGCGCGGCGCCGGGGGCGCAGGGGGCGCGGGGGACCCGGCGGGCGCCGCCGCCGCGCTCTTCCCGCCCGCGCCGCCCCCGCCCCCGCACGCCTACGGCTACGGCCCCTACGGCTGCGGCTACGGCCTGCAGCTGCCGCCCTACGCGCCGCCCTCCGCCCTCTTCGCCGCCGCCGCGGCCGCGGCCGCCGCCGCCTTCCACCCGCACTCGCCCCCGCCGCCGCCCCCGCCGCCGCCGCCACACGGCGCGGCCGCCGAGCTGGCCCGGACCGCCTTCGGCTACCGGCCGCACCCGCTCGGCGCCGCCTTGCCCGGTCCCCTGCCGGCCTCGGCGACCAAAGCGGGCGGCCCCGGCGCCTCGGCCCTGGCGCGCTCGCCCTTCTCCATCGAGAGCATCATCGGGGGCAGCTTGGGCGCCGCCGCCGCCGCTGCCGCCGCCGCGCAGGCCGCCGCCGCCGCCGCGCAGGCCTCGCCCGCGCCCTCGCCCGTGGGGACGCCGCCCGCGCCCGGCGGCTGCGCGGCTCAGGCGGCCGTGGGTCCCGCGGCCGCGCTCACTCGCTCCCTCGTGGCCGCCGCGGCCGCCGCCGCCTCCTCCGTCTCCTCGTCGGCCGCCCTGGGGACTCTGCACCAAGGGGCCGCCCTGTCCAGCGTGGAGAGCTTTACCACTAGGATCTCCAATGGTTAGTGACGCTCTTAGCGCCAGAGGACGCAGGTAGGCTCGCTCCTTTCCTCCTCCCGGTGGTTCTGGGGTGCAGTCCGCTCCTCCCGACCTCACGCCCCGCTCTCGCCGCTTCGGATTCTCGGACGAGACTGTTTGGCCGCAGCTCGGCGCGCCCTTGGGCTCCGCGGGTCCCTCTATTTATGCCAAGTCGCCCGGCGCTGCAGCCTCCAGCCGGGGTGGGGGAAGAGGGTGCTGGTGGGGCCCGCCCTACCTAGGCACCTGGGGCTCCCTTGACTTTGGGGAAATTTGAAACATTCGAAAGCCTTTTTGTGGTCTAGAGATTCTCAGGTCCAGGCATGAATCAATCATGTTCAAAATACGAATACAAAACTAGTAAAGGTCCTGAAGAATGTCAGCAAAGCAGGAGTTTTTATTTGAGGACACTCGTCCCGTGTACCTTTTCATGAAAAGGAAACCAGCCAAACAAACAACATGTTTACACAAGGAAAAAAGGCAAAATTATTTCTTATTTTAACCTGTGTTTTGTATCATAATAGACACGCGGAACTTTTATTTTGTACTTACTGCATATTCTTTACAAGGAGTATTGTAAATTTTACTGGCAATTGTACTATTCTAATGTAAGATTTTTACACTTTTTCAGAAATAAAATGCTTACTTTTCAAAGAAAACCCACCAAAAGAATTGGCTTCAGTTGTCCCCTTCTTAGTTTGCTTTCTTTTTTATTAAAAAAAAAAAGTTTGTATGTGAGAGAGGTAGGAATGAACCCATTATAGAAAAGGCAAATGCTATTTTCAACGAAAATCTAACAAAAACTTCATTGCAGAAGATCAGAAGTTATTTTTAAATGACTACAAATGAAAGAAGTCACTCTGGTATACATTTTCAAATCTCATTCCATTCCATTTTGATGATTATTAAGGCAATTTAAAATTAAAGCCACTGTTACCCCAGGATAATTTCATGGAACTTCTCATTTTATGTGTGAGCTCCCCATTTCAAGCAGTTTCCATTCACGCGTGAGCACAATATTGTATGTGTCTGTAAAAACTCAGAGCATTATATAGTAACAGAAGCATTACAAGTAAATAGACAGTTTTTAGTTTTAAATATTTAATAGACATGAGCATCAGTTAAATAGCTTTAAAGTCCGGAATAAGAAAAATATACAAATATATTTTGTGTATTTACATATACAAAATAACTTGCATTTGGAAGTCCTGGTATTTAAAGCTACTATTTTCTCAACAGAAGGGATTCCAGTAATTGCATAAAGAAGTTTTTATCCTAAAATGCAAACATCAAAATTCTAGTTTAAATGAAAAATAATAATAATGGAAATGCATCAGGTGTTTATTGAACTAACTATATTTATACAGTTTAGATAACTTATAATACCTTTTCAAATTCTATGTGTTTTCTTTAAACTCCTTATTGCAGGCAGTTTTTAGATCTTGAAGATTTGTGAGACTACTTTTGATGACTATGGATGTTATTGAGGGCTCCAAATAAAACCAAGGCATGTGAACAACATAATCTAAATGCTTAATATCAGTGAGTTGCAGAGTAAGTAAATCTCTTTATTCAGTTTTTCAAACGTCTGAACAGATGTATACCAGAAGATCTGCAAATTTAACTTAGCAAGTTATCAAAGTCTGAATTATAGGCCAGTATTTTGCAATGACATGCCTTCTGGATGCTCTGTCCTCGCTCATTTACTTTTAGAGAGAGAGAGAAAAAACCGGACTTACTGCCTCTAAATGAAGTTCAGTCTCCTTCCCCCCTCCAAATGCTTGGAAGAAATTAAATGAGTTTAAAGTAAACACATCCACCCTCAAACTTATCACTAAACATATAGATACAAATCAAAGTATTGTTAGGCAAAAGCCTTGTATGCGAAAGTTACTTTTATTCTAGCGTGGCTAAGGGAGCCAGGACATTGGAACCAAGGGCATCCGATGCCACTGCCACCCGGGTGGGGAGGCGTGAGCAGGCGCTCCTGGCACCGCGCAGCCCTCTATAACGTGTCGAGGTGACATTTCGGTATGAAAGTCATGATGAAGAGAGCGAAACACACTTGTGTGCCATGATTTCGCATGAGGCTTGGAAGTCCTGAAAGCGGGGAATCCCAGCCAATCCCTCTCTAAGTTCAGATTCCCGGATTTTAAAAAGAAAGTGCGGGGGCAGGCCCCACCTCCCAGGTTGTCAGTGCCCTTAAGGCAATGGCAGGTAAGCACTGGGCGACCCAGCGCTGGCCTCGCTCCGGTCCCCGGGTCCCGTCCCGCTCCGTCGTCCGTGCGCTGTAGAGAGACCACCAGCGGAGAGTGAGCTCTGAGCCAAAAGAAAAACCAGCCCGGCCTGGCCTGCAGTTGGGGAGACACGGAGCAGCGAGGGCGCGGGCCGGGTGACCTGTGGGCTGGGGCAGCAGTGGAATCTGGGCTGCGGGGCGAGCGCCAGGGGGCAGGTGAGGATCGGGCGGTGGACCGTGGGCGTGGACCCCGGGAGCCGGGAGCGCGGGGCGAGCAGGTGCTGGAACAAAGGCCGCCGGACTACCCCGGCCTTTGCCGGGCAAGGACGCCTCCTCCGGGGGCTCCTCATTCGCATGCAAATGCAGCTCCGGTCCCCTTTGAAGGGTGTTTGTGTGTTTGTGAGGACAGAGCCCGCTGGAACGAGCCTTCCTCAATAGACTGGGTCTCGAAAAATAAACCAGTTGGACAAACATCGGCCACCAGCTCTCCTCCCCCCAACTACAAAGTGTGGATTTGCTACAACTCATTAACCCGACGCCTTTCTCCCCTTCTCCTCGTTTCTCCGCTCATCAAACGCCCCCGTCGAGCCGGGAGACAAATGGCCGAGGCGCAGTCGGGAGGGAATTGCAGTTAATAGGGAGAGGGATCTATTGGGGCTAATGGTTCGGGCAGATCCCGGAGACGGACCACACAAAAAGGAGCCTCTCCATTCAGGGCTGTGTGGTGCCGCGGAGGTTTAATCTGCGGCTGGATTTAGCCAAATGTTATCTATTGCGGAGGTAATGAAGCCCTTATGGGTGGAATTGCTCCTTGTACCACACATGGTGTCATGACCTTAGATTGTTTCTTGGTTGGTTTCTTTTTTCTCTATCGGGTAATTATTTTATTTCTTTAAAATAAGCGAGCGCTTCTGCTCAACAAACGCCTTTATCCCCCACCTCCATTCCCTGCATTTATTTAAGAGCTACTTCCCTTCCTCTTAAAAAAAGAGAAAGGAAAAGAAACTATGGAGAGGAAGGAAAAAAAATACAAATACCCATTTTCTCCCTATTTTTTACTCACTGAGTATCTGTTTGCACATCTCTACTTCCCCATCCCTTGTTCAAATGTCCTTTCCTGCCCAAACTTTCTGCTGATGGAACTAAAATTTGAGGTATATTTATTATCAAAATTCTTTACAGTAAATGTAGTAAGCATCCACTTGAGAGGAAGGCTTCTGCCCTTCCCAGCATTTTTTCTTTTTCTTTTTAACCCACCACTTCTTCACGTAGCCTGTCCTCTGAGAGAGCTGGGGCAGTAGTTATTCTGATGGAAGGTGATTATTTTGATGGACTACCAGCCTGTGTCATTTGTTAAAGGCTGTTTGAGGGCAGCGATTGTACCGGTTTTGTTTTGCTCTCTATGGCCCTGGTGGCTCTGATTTCCTTGCTTGACTGAGGACCAAGCTTGGAGCAACTAACGGTGTTATTACAACTGCTATTGATGGGTAGGGATGTGATCTTACTGTGCAAAGCCAGGAATTAAGGACTCCGGTTTTAGTTTTAAAACTCTCTGCTGGCTGCACATTTTGCTCACACCTGTTTTTACTACAAAAAAAAAAAAAAAGCAAAATGTCATTTAGGGGCAACTTACAGGTCATAACAGCATCAAACTCAATCCAAATCAGAAATCTGCCTGGAAACAACCCTGTTGTCTTGGGGCTCCTCCAGGAGGTCACCTTGGGTCTAATTGGAGTGCCAGGGGTCCCCTCCCGCCTTTAGAATGAACCAGCAAGGACAGGCCTGGGGAGCAGAAGACAAGTGGAGAGGGCCGGCATTGTCAGCATCCATTCTTGTCTCCACCGGTTTCCTGGTGTTGCAGCTGGGTTTACACACATGCACACACAGGCGTGCACGCTCATTGCTCATCAGCTGCCACTTGCCTCCCCCCTCCGCTATGACTTTGTAATTAGGCATATGCTTTTTGTTGGTAAATGTGTTTGATGTCATGGCCAGTGAAACGTGGAGTGTTTATAGGGCCACAAATGTAAATGTGTAAATATGTTTAGTGTAAAATCTGGCCCTTCGACTTTAGCAATAAATACCCTGCCAACTCAGATACGATTACATTTGACAGAAAGATGAGGAATCTGATCGTGACCAGCTGCTCGGGGCTCTTTGGGGATTGTACTTTCCCAACTGAATTCACTTTTCAGATAATTTCTTTGCATGTTACAGCTCTCTAATCACATCTTTCCCTTGATGTGAACAGTTTAGGCTCTTTGCTTTTTACTGTTGACCCCTCTGGCATGCAGGAAACTTCCTGGTTCATCCCTCCTGCCTCTTTACCAGGAAAATACGACTCAGTAGCAAGCAAACTCACAGAGAGAAAACAACTGATCATTATCAGCAATCCCATTTTGAGTCCTGAGTGTCCAGGTGTGATGAGATGGCTTCGGAAGAGAAATAAGGGTAGATTGTGAGCTCAGATCCAAATTTATAATTTTTCTTTATCATCATCATCCCAACTTTAAAAACTGTTTTGAGCTACTCTATCTTTTAAAATTAAATGTTTCATCAAAATATAATACACATACATAAAAGTGCACAAATCTCACCCACTTTTTCACAAAGTAAACACACCCCTGTAACCAGCATCAGACCAAGAAGCAGATGTTACCAGCACCACGGAAAACGCCCTCTCTGGGTACTCATTTAATGTTAAGAAAGACTTTCATTAATGTTTCTCTCAACTACATTATGAAATAGAGAGGATAAGGTTTGTTATTGACCCTATTTTAGAAATAAAGATATCAAGGCTTGCTCTAACTGGTTTGGCTCAGTGGATAGAACATCATCAGCCTGTGGACTGAGGGGTCCCGGGTTCGATTCCGGTCAAGGGCATGTACCGTTGTTGCAGGCACATCCCCAGTAGGGTGTGTGCAGGAGGCAGCTGATCGATGTTTCTTATTAAAAAAAAAAAAAAAGAGAGCAAGATATCAAGGCTCGAAAGATATGAAGTGACTTGCCCAATGTCACAGCTACTGGGATGTCAGCATTTAATTCCATTTCCAATACATTACATTGCCACTTTGTTAAACCCTCATTGTGTTGGGGCAATTGCCATAGAGACCGCTGTGTAGAAGTATTATACACTTTTTTGGATTCTTGCTAGACCTTCCCCCCTGCCATCTCTATACAGGTTTTCCCAGAGGTCCCCCAGCTCTTTGTTTTAAATGCATTTGGAATCTATACCTAATGATTTTGAACGTGTCAGTCTTTTGCAACTAGTTCTATATGGCTTTCTTCTAGCATCACTTTTCTCCCCCCCCAAATTTTTTGCAGTAGTAATCTTCTTTAAAACATCACACACACACACACACACACACACACACACACACACACCCCATAGCTTACCTTTTCACCTTTGTTCTACCTGTCCATTTCCTCTGCATTTTTTTCACTGATTTTTAGTGGTCAAAATCTGCCAAACTGGAAGAACTTTTTGCTAAACTGCTAAGTAGGTCTTTGTAACCAGACCTAGGGCCACATCCTTCCTATGTGAAAAAGGACAGAATATGTAAGAGTCAGGTCAACTAACTTCACATTGAATGAGAACGCAAATCATTTTTCTGTGAATGTGCTCACCCTCACTCCGGACACCATCTCAAACATTGCACTGTCCTTGAACAGCTGGGTACAATGGGGTTTGAGCAGGTCCCAATAGCCCTTGCACAATTAATCCACGGCACTGGAGCCCTCAGGGGCAATGCCACCTGGAGCTTGACCTCTCTGGCCAGAGGTCTCCCTAAAAATGCTTTTGGGGGAAGGGAATTCCAGACCACCTGCTGGAATCACCTCTTTCCCTCCTGTGAAGAGCCCATGCTTGCCCGTTGCTGCAGAAGCAGAAGCCTCGCTGAAGCCCAGCTTCCTCATGCAGGTGCTGGGGCCACTGCTTTGTCCCTCACCAGGACACCCAGGCTGGCAGCAGTGCTGGGATTGCACCTCACTGACTGAGCTGCAGGCTGCCTACAAACATGTATATGGTGATTCCCCCCTCCACCCCCACCCAAAGGACAGCGCTTAATGCAAGACAACATTGATTTTTTTTCTAGAGAAAGAGTGGGTTTTCTTTTAAATTCTAGCCTGTAAAAGACAATAACCCCCCCCCCCCCAAGAGAAAACCAGTCACTATCAGAAGCTTTGTTTAGAAAACCTGAAAAATTCTAATTCTGAGTTTGAAATGAGGTTTGGGGAGAGATGTTCCTACTCTTAACATGAGAGGGACTCTGTTGTTCCAGCTAGGGTGCTTCCTTGCACATAGATGCTAGAGTCAAGGAGAATCTGTGTCGTCTATGAAGCAGAATGAAGCATCAGGAAATGCACTTCTAGGACCCAGAGTGCTAGTCTGCTGAGCAGCAGGAGAGGATCAGGAAGGCCCCAGGGGTAGAGAGGGATCTGAGGCCATGCCCATGCCTCTCTGTCCCAGAGGCATCCAGGCAGGCACAAACTGAGGAATCTCTCTTATTTGCAAATACTGGTCAGTAACAGACCAGCAAAGAAAAGGAGGAGGTGGTAGATATTAATTGTGGGAGAAAACAGAAGCTTGTTTTCATGCTTGCCTAGGAATTCCCGTTAATCTAACTAAAAGGCAGCTATTTCCAGCAATAAAAGGACATGACACGTTTTTTGAAAAGTCAACAATGAAGGGTTATCATGAATGAAATGTAACTTGATTCTTTGTTTTTTATTATTTTTATGTAGAGAGTTTCATATATATATATATATATATATATATATATATATATATATATATATATATGAAAATGACTGTCGCAGACTATGGAGTGGGGGAGGGAATCACAAACACACACACAAAAAATCTCCAAAGCCCACAACAGGAGAAATAAGACTAGGTTGAAATTAAATGTTACATCAATAGGCACACTCATTTATAGTGTTTGGGAGTGTGGACATGAGTTGTGAGAACCAAATAGAACAATTTATGTGAAAGTGCTTTGGAAAACATAAAACCTATACAAATGTATTGAATCATGGTTCCTTTGTGACTTCTTTCCCACATCCCTATCCTTCCAGGAAATAAAAACTTCTAAACTTTGTAGTATACCAACATCCTTAAGTTAGTTAAGAAAAATCTTTGGCTCTATGTAAAAACTCATTTTTTTAAATGCCCAACCCATCTATGAAATAAATGGTTATGTGGCCCTTTCTAGAAATAGTGAGGAGGGGGGTGGGGGTGGAAGACGTGGCATTGTGTTTTCTCTTACATCAACCAGATGTGTATTTGGACAGATAACTTTCTCCTCCCTTCTAAAATAAACAAACCAGTGGTGTTTTAAATCCACTCTTCTAGTCTCTTGCTCTATTTCTTTTCTCCAGCTACTTATCTGCCAGTCATCTCTTTAACCACTAAGCTCTGAAAAGTGGGATTAGTCTGCAGTATTTATTGAGCACCTGCTACATTGCAAATCTTCTTATTCCCACTTTAAATATAAGAAACAAATGAAAGAATTCCCGCCACCAAGTTGCCCCTAATAACATAAGCATACACTCATGGGACGACAGGAGCAAGCCTTTCAGCAGGGAACAATGGGGTGGAGGGAAGGCTCACAAGGTAATTTTTTCATTTATCCATTTAACAGAACCATTTAAAAAACCTCAGTAGCCTGCAAACTATTCAAGTATTAACTTCACCTTTAAGTTATCGGCAAGAGATTGTGGATAAGTCATCAGGTTTGGGTCTTGTCTTCTTATTCAAAAGTAACTAGGGTTACAGAGGACAAAAATAACATGCCAGGAGCTCTGTGTTGTTTTTCTATTTAAGGAATTTAATATTTCTTTGCCTGTCTCCTCTTTCCCTCCCCCTCCTTCCGTCCATCTTTATACATAGCAGGAATCCAGCAAACTGTCCCCCTTCCCTCCCCCCCATATAGGTCTTTAGAATGTGTGGGATGGGACCCCTTATTTTAGGGAGTTGGGTGCAAGTTGATATTGTAACTCTATTCTGTAACTAAAGCTCTGACATGTAATAAATCTCTCTCTAAGGACTTTTGGATCTTTGATTTGAAAAATCGGATTCCATTTGTGGAAACAGTTGACAGGAACCTAAAAGGATTAGTTGCATTCCACGTAGGATAATTTTTACTGGCAACATTTTGAAACGATTTGGTCCCTTTCAGACCTAAAACAATGTCCAGAAAAATGACCTAACGAGACTTGTGTTGTTTTCCTTCGTCTGTGAATCCGTTCGCCGCTTGTGCCAACGTCTCGGTGGGGCTTTGACGGAGTTTTGCTCCCGAGCAGTGCACCGAGTTCTTTTTTGATCACCCTTTCTACTTCGTTTGTTACCTGCTTGGGCCTGGGGAGCAGCAGTGTTTTCTCCACGTCAGCCCCTAAAATGAAGCAGGGGCCCAGGGTTTGTCTCTGATAATCACGCCCAGTCTAGGAGGGGGCGCAGCGACCCCTCGTCGCTCGCCTTCGCCCGCCCGTCCGTCCGTCTGGTGCTCAACGCCGGTCGCCGATCGCGGACACCGACAGCTCGGGCGCCCGGGCCTCGCAGGGGCGCATGAGGTAGCACGCACTCCCTCCCCAAACCCGCACAGTCAGGCGGTCCTCTGCCCACCAGGACACGACGCGCAAAGCCTGAGGGAGAGGGGGAGATAAGACTGCCTCTCCTTCCTACCTCCCCCCGCGCCCTAAAAAGCCCCCAACAAAAGGCCCATGGAGGCCGCCTGCGCTGGTCGGCCGCCGCGCTCCCGCCGCC
Organism: Murina feae; assembly: GCA_004026665.1. Classification (NCBI taxonomy): domain Eukaryota; kingdom Metazoa; phylum Chordata; class Mammalia; order Chiroptera; family Vespertilionidae; genus Murina; species Murina feae. The sequence continues at coordinate 14,865 of PVJC01000184.1, forward strand.
CGGCCCCTCCGCTGTTTGTTTTGTCGGCAGCGGCCTTATCTGGACGCGAGTCGCCGGAGGTTCTGACCTGCCCCGGCGTTCCGGCTGCTCGGCCAGGGCTCCCCCCTCTGTTTTTACACCTGCACAAACTCCACCGCACTCCCCCGGCTGATTTATAGCCCAATTAAAGGTTCAGCGTTCTCCGCGCCACCCGCGCAGCCCTTCCCCGCCTCCCGCCGGCGCAGTCGCCGCTGGAATTTGCCAGGCGGCCCCCCTGCGCCCGGGACCCTGCGCCCGGGACCCTGCGCCCGGGACCCTGCGCCCGGGACCCTGCGCCCGGGACCCTGCGCCCGGGACCCTGCGCCCGCCTGCGCCCGGACCCCAAGGAGCGGCGGCGCGGGTGGAGGGCCTGCCCCGGGGCGAGGGCACGGAAACCTCGCAGGCACCCCACCCGACGCCGCGCGCAGTTAAGCCTTGTCCCTAAACCAGTTTTTCCTTTATTGGGGCTTCGGCTTTGTGGGGAGGAGGCACTGCGCCGGCTGAAAGCAAGGCCGCGAAGGGAGGGCGGCGGGAGCGGCCCTGCGGCCTCGCACCGGCCCTTGGGCCTCTGGGCCGCGCCTCCGCACGGGCGTTCGGTGGCCGCGGTGCCCGGAGAGGCGGAAAGACGCCATTCAGGGGCGAGAGCCCGTGCGCCTCTCACCCACGGCCCTTCCCGCCGGGCTCGGCAGCCCGTGGCCGGGAGGCTGTCCCTGGAGAAGCGGGAGGTGCCTGCGGCCAGGCCCTGGCTGCGGGGAGCGCGGGGTCAGCGACCGCCGGCCCGCGGGTCTGGCCGGAGCAGAGCCTCTGCGCGGGCGAGCTGCGCCCCGACCTCCTCCTTCGCGGCCCTTTCTTTCGGGAAGAATAAGCGGCAATGCAGCCGGGACTGGCAGCACTGAGCATCCTCCTAACCCACGCTGTCTTCTCGCCATCTATCAACCCGCCTTTCTAATTAGACTAATTAGGGGCGCTCTGGAGTGTCGCTAAGCCGGGAACTGAAACGCTTAGCGGTTGTGAAAAGAGCCCTGAATGGCCACGCTGGGGGGCGGGCGGGAGTCTCTGCGGCCCATTCAGCACAGCGTAACAGTGGCTACATTTATCCCTGGCCATTGAGGAGAGCTTGATTAAACCGCTTGGGAACTCACGCCACCCTGCACCCCTCCTCTAATTAGGGGAGCCCGGGGCGCTGGCGAGAACGCCAGGACCCCCAAGACTCAAGTCCTGAGCGCTACTGCCTTCCACCTTTTCAGCGCAGCCCGTTTCCTTCCCGGAGACAAAAGTCTGCCACCTTCCCACCTGTTGCCAGGCCCTGCCGTCCCAGCCTCCACAGCCCCTTCACCCTCACCCCAAATTGAAGGCCAAGCCAACTGCATTAGGACATCCAGCGCAGCAGAGAGGTGGGGACAGCCCAGCGAGCGGGAAAGGGCTCTCAGTTTCCTGTTCCCGTCTTGGAAAGCATCCCTTTGCATTCGTAGGCTGTGCATTTCTCTCCCCATCTGTCTTCCTAGGTATTTCTCATGTTGTCTACTATAGCTTGGTCTTAAACCCTCCACCCACCCGCCCTTTTCTTAAACGTGGAATATCCAAGTCAGGCCTTGGGGAATGGCAATCTTAGGTGCCCCTCTGTTCCACTGCCTTCCTTGGTCGCACACTCTGTTTTAGCATTTCTTCACTTTCATAAATAATTTGTTGTAAGAAAAAAAGAACTTCTATACATACATGCATAACCAATGGGCACAGACAATAGTGTGGTGAAGGCCTGGGGTTTGGGGTGAGGAGGGGCAGGGGTTGGGAGGGGGGCTTTAGGGGACGTCTGTAATACTATCACCAATAAAAAGGAAATGTATATCGAGCACCTACTACTATCTAGACCGATTGTTACTATACTCCTCAGCCTTCTTCCTTCCCTCTTAGCCCATCAAATATGTCTTAAGAAGTTAAACCTGATCTGGTTCAATACCTCAAGAAAGCTGTTAATTTAGTCTGCATGGTGCATATGTTTATATATGCAGATTTTATCTTTTTCATGGCTTAGTAGGAAGGAACCAAGACACAAAATACTAGGGAAACGAGAGATAGAAATGAGAAATAGGAGACATATTACAACTACATATTTTGTGTATGTGTGGAGTTGTTTGTTCATTTTCTTGGTAACGGTGTTATTTTTACAAAAGTTTGAAAAACACTTTGCTCTAGAATAAAGGTGGCCAAGAGGATTTGATTTCCTCTCTCATTTTCTGTTGCACTAATCATCTTCTTCTTCTTCTTCTTCTTCTTCTTCTTCTTCTTCTTCTTCTTCTTCTTCTTCTTCTTCTTTTTTTGGAAAAGAGCCACATGTACAAAGAAATATCATCAGGTTCTTGATATTGTTAATTTAGAAAATGGAAGCGTAGCAAAACATGCTATTAACCAAATGTTACCCCACAGCATGCAAAATTCCTTGGATCCAAACTTCAAAAAGGAATGAAAGATATGTGAGTGAAAAGAGTTATGGAGTTTTTAAAGGCCTAAACTGATCTTAATAGAATTTTATCACTTCACAATATTTTAATTTAAGTTACAATATGCATGACATTGCAACATAAATCTAACTAGTTAAGAAGTTGAAAGAGGCAGAACAGAGAAGAAATGAGAAGAGTGACTCATTTGCATTGGGGGGAAATAATAATTTTCAAAATTTTAAAAATCCAGGCGACTTCAAAATGCAAAACCAAAAATCTAGTCTGTCTCTGATTTTACCATCAAACCTCTTTTTTCCCCATTTTGCTTGCTAATTTAAATTTTAATTAAAGAATAACACAATAAGCTGCTCAGCTGCTAAGCACACAACTTGATGGATTGTACATATATCTTAGATCAAGTTATTGATCTAAGATATATGTAACCATATCTTAGATCAAGTTATTAAACATTTTCAATGCCCCCCAAAACTTCTCCATGCTCCTTTCTAGTCAACACCACCCCACTACCAACCACTATTCTTATTTCTATCACCTTAGATCAGGTTTAAATGCTCTTGAACTTCAAATGTATGATATCATGCAGTGTATACATAGTCTTTGGTTTCTTTTACTCATCAGTAGGTTTTTGAAATTCACTTGCTCAAACTCCTATTATAAGACAATATAAATGGTAAGTCAATTTATATAGGTCAAGAAGGGTAGGCAGACACTGGAAAGGTTTACCTTACTTGGAAATTAAAAACAAACAGAACTAAATTAAAAACAAACACCCCCAACCTTCAAAACTCCAACCCCCCAAAACCATGTCATTATCAAACAGCAGAGGTAATTTTATGATTACAAGTAAGTAAGTAAATATGATGTAATACTTTACCATAGCAACCATTAGTCACATCATTTTCAAGTTGTAATTGTGGGTGAATATAAGGAAAGCAGAAGCCACAAGCTACTTTTGTAATTGGATTCTATTTCTTACTTGCCATTTTAGCCCCTCACACTAGCAGTAAGTTCTTTGGGCCTCTTCACAAAGAATGGCATGAACTTGAAGAGAAAGTAAATTGTATCCAGTTTGTTCTATCTCAGATGTGCAAGTGCGTGATGCAACCGCCTGCCAAGTGTGCTTTGAATCCTGTTTGAAAGTAAAGTGTTTGCAGCTAACCTAGCAGTCTATACTTTGTCCCATCTATGGGTCATCATACAGGCCAGTTAACTTGGAAAATAGAAAAGCTGTTTTCTAGAAAGGAAGAAGCACTGGAAAACTGCAGAATTATTACTGTTTGGCCTTCTCCCAGCATCCCTAGCAATCAGCCACAAAGCTAGCCCTCTCATGAATTCATGCTGTGGGTGACCAACCAGAGACAATAAGTACAGCCCATCATTAGTCTCCTCCTACCCCAATTAAAATGAGAGAATGCACCAATAGGACTTTTACCCCCCTCCCTCCGCCCAAGGAGAGCATTTTTAGGCCTGGGAACATTTATGACACCAGGTGGAAGAGACTGAAGTTAGGTTTTGATTGCTTGCTACTGGATATTGGTAAATTTGAAGTAGAGCACACATCTTTTTATAATCTTTAACCTAAAAATTAATATAAATATGTCTTAGAATTCATACTCAGAAAGACAGTGTGAAGACAAAATCATTCCTGCTGAATTATCTATCATAGCACCAATCATATAAATTGAATCAGTAATTTCTGAAAATAAGTTAAAAAAAACTGCATACCTAACAGAATATCCAAACTTAAAATGGCAATATCCAGTTTCTCTGCTGGCAAGGATGCAGTGACACTGGATCTCTCATGGTGTGAACGTAAAATGATATACCTGAAAAGGTTTGTCAGGTACTTGCAAAACAAAATATGCACTTACCATACAACCCAGTAACCATAAATTAGGACATTTTATCTCAGGAAAATGAAAATGTATGTCTGCTGAGACCGGTCATTGTCACTAATAGAGAAATGTGCCTGAAGACTGGTCAACCTTAATTGCTCTGAATGGTCGGAGCTATTCACTCATCCTTTAGATGGAGACATTGATAGTTAAGGCAACCCTCCACCTGTTACTTATATGTAAATTCTTGTTGCCTGTTTGTTGTTGGAATTACCTGCCCTAAGGATATGGTTGTTTTCCCATTGCCTTAATAAAAGCTTTGAGCAAGGCCAGAGCATTGGGTAGTCACACCCACTAGAGGTAGACTCCACGCCTGGGCCCCCATTATTCCAAATTAATTCCTTCTAGTCTCTCTCTTCATTTTGTGTGTGGCCTTCTCCAGAACTTGAACCCTGAACAAGAACCCTGATCCACGCAGGACATGTAAGGGGCTCCCATGTATGTCCACAGAAAAACTACATAAATGTCCATAGCAACTTTATTTGTAATAATAGCAAAATGAAAACAAAAGAAAACAACATCCATGTCCTTAAATGGGTGAAACTTTGGCATATTCATACAGTGAAATACTACTCAGCAATAAGAATGAATAAATGATTGGAGCAACGAAATGGATTTCAAAGGCATTATGCTTAGTGAAAAGTCAACCTCAGACAGTTGCATTATGGGTGATTCTCTTTAAATGACATTCTTGAAACAATAAAACTATGGAATGGAAACAGACTGGTGGTTGCCATGGGACAGGTAAAGGATGGAAGGGGTTCATATATAAAAGCGTAGCAGCAGGGAGTTCCTTGTTATAGAAAAGTTCTGTGCCTTGCTAACTGTGGTTACACACATTTATAAATGGGATAAAATTGCATAGAACTACACATATACACTCAAATTCACGTACAAATGGTGAGCATGAACAAGTCTCCTTATAGCCAATGCCTTATATAACAGAGTTATACAATGTCAATTTCCTGGTTTTGATATTCTGCAGTTATATAAGATGTCACCACTGACAAAAGCTGGTTGAAGGGTACATGAAACACTATGTACTAATTTTGCAACTTCCTGTGAGCCTATAATTAATTAGTTAAAGAAATATGTAAAAGATCCTTCAGCCAGTGTCTCATTAATAGAACTCTGCTGATGAGAAGATCTTTCATTAGTTGATTTCTCATAATTAATAACAGCATTTAGCCTTGTCTTTGCAAGATATATATATATATATATATATATATATATATATATATATATATATATCTTAGAATTTAGCCTCGTCTTTGCAACAGGTATATATAAACAATGTTTAAGAGACTGATCAACATGGACAACAACAACAAAAAAGACTGATCATTTTTATTTGTATTTTCTATTAATAGGCCCAGTTCTGAAGCTTTTGGAACATAAAAATATTTGTCCATTCATTTGCAAAACTTTATCATTTGAGGGTGGAATTGATTTTTTACAAAGAGCCAAATGTGTTTGAGAATCAGATATTGTGAATAAAGCAGATGATCAAGTCAGGCAAAACAGTTTTTTGGCAAAGCCAAAGTGTCCCTGAAAATTTATCATCTTGTGTAAACTGGCCACAAAAGGAAAGTTCTCAGACTATTCTTGGGAATGACAGCATCCCTGGGATTGTGTGGCCTCCTCCCAGGGTGACTGCTTAGAAGGAAACACAATTTGCATGCATACGCTCTGTTGAAGATTTAAAAATTTGCCTCATTATTAGAGCCAGGCTTTAATTTGGTTCTTGGAAATGTGTGTCTTATTTTGGAAATAGAATGATAAAGAAGGTACGGAGTATTTAAAGGGTAGTACTTATTAATCTCTTTCTAAGCAAAGCAATATACTTTACCTTACCTAGTTGGAAATTTTGAACTATTATAAGTGAAATGTTTTAAACATGGTTGTAACTCTTTTATTCACTCCATTAAAGCATAAGGTAACTTAACCAGTACTACCATTAGTTAAGTTGTTAAAAATCTCCATTAGCAATGAATGTGTTAGGTCTTCATGATCAACAACTGGCACAATTACACCAGGGGCTTAATGCAGATCCTGTCCATGAGATCTGGCCTGACAATCTGTAAGAGGACTATGACATAAAAGCAATCTAAAGTCCTACTGTAAGCAGACCAAATCAGGAGTGACTGGATTTCAGACAAGTTTTGAGTCCTGATGCCAATGTCTTAACCATGGCACTTGTTCTCTTCCTTGAGTGTCTTTATTGTTTTATTTCCACTATGAATTTGGAGTTCTAAATATTATTAGTGGTTTACTACTTTGACACACATGTACTATCCTATTATTTTTGGAAATTTATATGTGGAGAGAGATTAACTTATTTTATTCCACCCATTGGTTTACCTGTTCACTTCGATGGGCCCCCCACCTGTTTTAAGAAGCCAGAAGGGACCACACAGAATCTGAGACTTGAGTAGAAGAACCAGTTCATGGGTATCTGACAAAAATCTGGTTTTGTTATTTTAAAAATTCATGGTAATTAGCTTAATTTTTTTTTTGTATTTAAAGGGTAGTACTTATTAACCTCTTTATAAGCAAAGCAATATACTTTACTTTATCTGGTTAGCAATTTTGAACTATAATAAGTGAAATGTTTTAAAACGTGGTTGTAACTCTTTTATTCCCTCCATTAAAGCATAGGGTAACTTAACCAGTGCTACCATTAGTTAAGTTGTTAAAAATTTGCCTGAAAACATTAATTATTTAAAAAATAAAGCAACTTAAGACCTATTACTTTGCTTAATTTCAATGAAATTCTTGAAAAAAATTGTAAACAATTTCATTTAAAAATTCAGTAAAATACATGAAAAATTAACATTCAAAAACCACTTCTTATGAAATATTATAAAAAGTGTTAACACTTGAGAATTTGTTACCAGATTATTGGGTCTATACAGCACTATAGGCATAAAATAGCATAATGGTAGAAGAAAATACAAAGATCACATTAAAGTACTGATATTGTCATTAAAACAAATAAAGGAAACCAAAGACCTACACTTGATCTTTATTCATGAATTCGTCTTGCACTTAGTGAGCATCTACTATATCTCAGGCATGGTGTGATATGCTGTAGATAAACAGAAAAATAAGATATCTGGTTGTGATGAAGAAGACATAGATACTACTTAAAATATTATATAATGTACTTCATTAGAAGTATGAACTAATTAGTATAAGATCCCAGAGAAAGAAATTACTGTGTCTGATAGGGTCAGGGAAGACTTTGCAGAGAAGGTAATGTTTAAAATGAGCCTTAAAGAAGATAAATTATACTTGAGAAGAGAAAATATAAAAAATAGAGTGGCAGAGCCTGTGTGGCTCAGTGGTTGAGCGGGCAACCTATGAACCAGGAAGTCTCAGTTCGATTCCGGGTCAGGGCACATGACCAGATTGCAGGCTCGATCCCCAGTGTGGGGCGTGTAGGAGGCAGCCGATCATTGATTGTCTGTCATCACTGATCTTTCTATCTCCCTCTCCCTTTCCCTTCCTCTCTGAAATCAATGAAAATTAAGAAAAAAATAGCATGACAGAATAGAATGTTTTCAGTGAGCAGGAAATGAATACGGGAACTTCATCAAACTGAGCGACCAAAGCATAGAGTGCAACCAACAGACCCTCCTCTTCTGATCGCCACAATCTGACGTTTCTTTAGCAGTGCCTAGAATGATTTCGGATGTAAAGGTCAGGAAAAGGGTCAGTTATGTGATTAACTGTTGAAGGATGTTTAACCCTTCCAGCATATTTCTATTATAATGATGCCAAAATGGGAATATGTAATTTTGGGGGAAAAGGAGGAGGAGGAGTGATTTTAGAGATAGGTCTCAGTTATTTGTAGCCTGTTCTTAATTTCTATACTGAGAAAGGGTGGAAGGGGACTAAGGGATAGAGGGCAACACTACTAGTTAGAGCCAGCTGGGAAAAGTGAAGAAGTTAGTGAGCTAGACATAGGGAGAAGAAATTCTGATGATTCGTGGTGATGCCACTTACAGACGTTGCATCAAGCCTTCTCTTATTTAAGTGATAACCAGATCTCATCTCCAACTTCTCCAAACTCTAGTACTACATTCCCAACACCTGCTAAACATATCCACTATTTTTTAAGAGAAGCATCTTTCCATAATTAGTTTCCTTTTTGACTGCTTTTACTTCTACCCATAATTCTCCATTTTCCTATTAACCCAGGCTTAACATTTTTAGAACCATCTTTTGTATTCTTTCATTATATCCTCACATTCAGCCCGTCATCAAGTCTGGTCAAAGATTTGCCTTTTCTCCCTTCTTCTCCTCTTAAAATCAGAAGTCAGGGCCCTATTAGTGGTGTCTGTGCCACTGAGACATCTGGTCTCCTACCTTTTGTCTCCCAATCGCCCAGGGCATGCTGCAGATTAACTTTCTACGATACCATGGAGCCTTCCCAAAGATGGTGAGCTTGAGAAAATGACAAGGAGACCAAAAGGACACTGTTGGGCAGAGTAGAGATTTTGCTACAGCATTTCATGCTGTGATACTAGAAGAACTTAGTGCATAGAATTCGTTTTCTTAGCCACCTCATCATACCTTACACCTGTGGTCTTTTTTTGTTGTTGTTAGAGCAAATACAGTGTTTAAGAAGACTTCACTTACAGAATCAAGGTATTTGAACAAATTTGGCATTTAGACAACTGAATGAAATTTTACTGATTAGCTGTTTGGAAGCTTTATTCAGGTGATCTTTGGTCCCCAAACCTACCAAATACCAGCCTTTGGAGTTATGTGAATGAAGTCCATTAGGATTGAAAAATTCAACTCCAAGTGAAAAATCTTCTGGCTAGCCCTAACTGGTTTGGTTCAGTGGCTAGAGCGTCTGCCTGTGGACTGGGTTCGATTCCAGTTAGGGGCGCAAGCCTGGGTTGTGGGCTCAATTCCAAGTAGGGGGTGTGCAGAAGGGAGCCAGTCAATGATTCTCTCTCATCATTGATGTTTCTCTCTCTCTCTCCCCCTTCCTTCCTCTCTGAAAATCCAGAAAATATATATTTAAAAAAAATCTGGCTATGCCATATGAGGTACCACTGTAAGATGTCTCCTGGTTTATGATTATTATTAAAATCCATTGTCCTCACTATTTAAAACCATTATCCTTATTAAAAAACCATTAGCAGTCATGAGTATACTGACAATATGGGTAGACCTTCTCATGCCTGAGTTCCTGGTCTTGTAGGAGAGAAATTGGGAGGTCCAACCAATTCTGCTCCCTTTGCTTTTAAGGCAATATTTCTCAAACTTTAGCATGCTCAGAACCACCTGGGCTTGTTAGCATGCTGAGTCCCATTCTCAGAGTTTCTGATGCAGAAGGGTTGGTTTGGGCCTGAGAATTTGCACTTATAACTAGTTCCCAGATGCTGCTGCTGGTTCAAGAATCACACTGTGAGTACCTGGGGGGGCGGGCCTAGGGAAGTGTACCCCTGTAGAGAGTGGCTATAGGGTCAAGCCTCAGACCGACCTGTGGCAGAGCCACATACAAGCCTCAGCTTGGAGGGCAGAGACCTCCTAACAATTAAGCTTGACCTTATAGTCCTCCCTTGTTCCTAGGTAGCTAATAGGCTGTGGGAGGGGCAACAAGTGCTGCCAAAACAAGGCTTGAGTAATGAAATAGATTTGAAACTCTCAAGAATATTGTAAAATGTGTTGACCACTCCCCTTGTTTTGTTTTGTGTGATCTGACTATAAAATAAAGCTTTGGCTTACAGGCTGTGTCACTGTTTCCTCATCCAGGTGGTGATCCACCTGATCCCAATTGTATTCTCTTGTCTGTCTTCCTTAATCTTTCACTGCCCCTCCTCAAGTTCACCCCTGGCTGTGCTGGTTGAGGTTCATACCCCAATAGTTATCATGGACATGTAGGCCATTTCTGACATAGCTCCCAGTGATGTAATCCCCTCCCCTTGAGCATGAGTTGGACATAGTGATTTGCTTCCATCAAAGAAAATCTAGCAAAAGCCATGGGATGTCACTTCCATGTTCAGGATATGAGAGATTGTGTCTTCCATTTTGCTGATACACACTCTCTTTCTTTAGGTGGTCCTCTCTTTGCTCATTTGCTTGCTCATTATGCAGCCTGCTGACATGGTCAGATGCTTGTTGGAGAAACCCATGTGGGAAGGAATCTGGGAAAACCTTTAGATAGTCTCTCTCTCTCTCTCGCTCTCTCTTTCTCTCTCTCTCTCTCTGTCCTTCTTCCCTCCTCTAAAATCAGTAAAAACCATATCCTTGGATGATGATTTAAAAAAGTTTCTATTCTCTAGGTTTAAATTAATTATTTGTACTTAGAGTGTCATTTTAAAGTGAGAATGTTTATATGGATAGTCTATTGCTAATTTTCACAAGTTTTCCTTTTGTACTCCAAGAATAGCTATATGGAAAACATAATGCTAATGGAGTAAACAAAAAATTCCATGTGTTAGTTTGTGACATAATTGCTCACTTAAGCATCTAAGTATCTGAGTATTTTATTTTTAAAAATATTTTTTATTTCAGAGAGGAAGGGAGAGAAAGATAGAAACATCAATGATGAGGGAGAATAATTGGTTGGCTGCCTCCTATATGCCCCCCACTGGGGATCGGCCCTGCAACCTGGGCATGTGCCCTGACCCAGAATCGAACTGTGACCTCCTGGTTCATAGGTCAATGCTCAACCACTGAGCCATGCTGGCTGGGCAGCATCATGAGTATTTTATAACACCTTTACATCTCTTAGAAGCTAATATCTACAGACAGATAAAAGCTAAACAAATTATCATCTCTAGCGTAACTTAAAGTAAATAACCATTTAAGGTAAATGACCAAAAGGAACATTTCAAAGTCACACAATTTTAAATGCTACTATGTATTATTTATGTAGCTTAAAAAATATTTTTTTATTGATCTTCAGAGAGAGAGAAAGGGAAAGGGAGAGAAACGTTGTGAGAGTGAAACATCGATTGGCTGCCTCTTGCATGCCCCCTTCTGGGGATTGAGACCACAATCCAAGCACGTACCCTGACCCAGAATCGAACCAGCAATCTTCCTGTGCATGGGATGATGCTCAACCAACTGAGCCACAGCAGCCAGGACATTAGGTAGCTTTTTAGTTTTTCTTTTTTCATGGGAGAGAAACAGATCAAAGGAAACATTCTTAATGTTTTCTACTTTGTCAACATATCTCAAGACAATCTATTTTAATACAAGTCAGTAATAGAACTATTATAAAAGACAAATAGATTAGAGGAATTTTTTCAATGACTACATGACTTTTGTGGATTAAAATCGGGATGATCTAAATGTTAATAGATTAATTTATGTGGAGGAAAAGTTACAAATCATTCACTTAAAAACGGGCTGAGTGCCCACATTCTAGAGGCACACCAGGGAGCGTTGTAGCTGCGCAGCGAATGTCTACACAGAGTGAATTTCTGAACATAATTTATGTAGATGAAGTGTGCAGAATGTTTTTATTTGTTCTACATCTCACTGTCTCACCTCTGCATGAACTTCCCATACCCAGATCTACTCCAAATACTCCGACTCCCCTTCTCCACACTTCCCTCCAACGTGTTTGCTTTGGCAACTTTCATGTTCTTACAAACAATTCTCCCAACGAAATCAATCACTCTTGCACCCAACGAGAAATACTGTGCACTCAGTGCGATGAAAAAATGAAACATGTTTGAGGCAAACCATGTGTTCCCGCGTGTCCGGAATTAGGCTATTTGCTCAAGGAACATGTTCCTAATGTGTTTGGCTTCTGTTACCCCTCGTGATTGTAACTTTCATTGTCCTTTGGAATTTATGATTTCAGAAGCAACTGCTTGGACTCATTTAATGGGACACTTTTGGAATGTGAAGCCTAGGGGATTCACTAGGCAGAGTCATTCTGTTCTCCTTTCCAGGCAAGTCTGGCCCTTATAAGGGCACCTGGTGTTTGAGGAATTCTGGGGGATGGATCCTCTTTTCCATTTGGAACCCCAGACAAATGGCTTATCTAAACAACATGCATCCACTGAGATTTAAAAGCTATTTAGTTCATCAATCACGTTATTTGGGGAAAAATACTTTCTGGTGATGGAATGAGGCAACATCATTCTAGAAAAGAACTTCTCCATGATGCTTTCCTCAGAGGCACCGAAGGTGCTTGACAAGATTTGCCCCTCAATTTGTGAGTAACTTACTGAGAAGGGAAACCACCAGCATTACCAGCTTTGTACGCTTGAGACCCATGAGCTAACCAGGACTCCTGGCCCCATTCTTTTTTCTCTGATTGATGGATATCCAACTCTTAGTCCAAAGATTGTCATAATAGGGGGCCATTCCTAGGTCCATTGGACATTTTAACGGGGCTTCTGTACTCTCCTCTTGCAGCTCTTCAGCAAGCTTGGGGTTCACTTCTGGCCCTGATTCCATGTATCTCCTGGGGGCCCTGGGAAACTCAGTTCAGAGTAAGTCTGATTTTTCCCCTATATCTTATCAGTCTTTGATTTTTTTAGAACAACAAATGGGATAAATAAAAATCTCCACCACTTTGATGTTTAATGCATCTAAAAATTAAAGCTGTCAGTCATTCATTGCAACCAATGGAAACACACAGGCTCAGGGGAGGTGCAAAACAGAATCTAGTTATAAGTGATGGAAAAAGACCTCAGTTTTAAAAGGGCATAAGAATTAATACATTGTAGAAACTGGAAATACAATTTTTCTACCTAGTAAGAAAAGGGTTGGTACTCAAAATTTTAGGCTTTCTTTTATCCCAGGGACATTGAAATAGACGTTAACGTTATTATTCTCTACAGAATTTGGGGGACCCACTGTGTGCATAAGAAGGGGATTATGTGATAGTGAACTGGTTAGAGTTCAGGCTCAGCAGGCCAACGGTTTGAGACCCAGCTCCACCACTAATTAACCTAGTGAAAAGCGACCTAACCTCTCTGAGCCTCAGTGTTCTCATTGGTAAGAGGGCACTAACAATACCTATCTCACAGATTTATGGTGAAAAATTTAAATACAAAGCACTGGCAGATGAGACAGGTCAAATCAACATTAGCTGCTGTAGTCATCGTATCACCATTGTCATTGATACATTTGAGCCTTGGAATATAACTAAACCAAAGTAGCTTAGGCTCAGAACTAAATGAGGATGGCAAAAATTCTAACAGAGGGATGAGAGTTTCAGAAAAGGAAGATGGAGAAAGGGTTAAAGGGGGAGGTGGGCCCTTTGCAGGGTCTTGGTTTGTGCCTTGACGTGGGGTGGGATTTGCCCCGTAGTGTCCCCTTTCTATCAGTTCAATAGCTGCATTGCCATGATATGTGCCTCCCTGTTGTATACTGAGTGTTTGTGCCCCTCCCCCAATCCATATGTTGAAGCCCTAACCCCCATAGTATTGAGGGGTGGGGCCTTTGGGAGATAATTAGCTTCAGATGAATTCATGAGGATGTCCCCACCCCAACAATAGGTTGGTGTCCTTTTAAGAGGAAGAAATAAAAGCTCACTTCTCTGTGTCCATGTGAAAACACTGGGAAATGTCTGCAAGTCAGGAAGGAGGCCCTCACTAAGAACTGAATCTGCCAGCACCTTGATCTTGGACTTCCCAGACTGTAGAACTAAGACAAATACGTAAATCAGGGGTCCTCAAACTTTTTAAACAGGGGGCCAGTTCACTGTCCCTCAGACCATTGGAGGGCCAGACTATAGTTTAAAAAAAGCTATGAACAAATTCCTATGCACACTGCACATATCTTATTTTGCAGTAAAAAAAACAAGGCGGCAAAAACACCTGCATGTGGCCCGCGGGAGTGGTTTGAGGACGCCTGAAAATGTCTGTTATTTGTTTAAGTCACATAGTCTGTAGTATTTGTTATAGCATCCTGAGCTGATGGAGACACTCGCACGGAGGTGAGAGGTCATCAGAAGCCTATGTTAGGCATGGCAATGTGCCACCTTCCTGACAGGCAGGTTTCTTGGTTCACTGGACACCCAGGTACTTTACTGCTGTCTTTCTCTTGACTGGCAGGAACAAAGTGTGCCTTTGTTTGGCTGGAGTCACCAAGTAAAATTCGGGTTGGAAATATTGAAAAACTATGTCTGGGGGGACTCCCTCCGTGTCCAGCATGGAGAGAGTCACGTGAACCGGTTCTTTTAAGTAGAGGCGCGTTGGGATTTGAGAAAATGAAAAGACAGGACACAAAAATAGAACAAGCTGGGACCGGGTGCGGCATCTGCCCTCCTGATGGAGGGACAGACAGATTCACAGCACCAGAAGTAAATTTAATACATATATTCCACCCCCCCACCCCCCCAACTCCCCACCCCCAGGTAAAAAGAAGTTACATCACATGTGGGTGGCCCCGCTGAGCAGTGGTGGCTCCACCTCAGGGCCCCTCCCACAAGGCGGGCCAGTCAGAGGGAGGAGAGTCCTATTCATTCCTAGTGCTTGGCTGGATCTTCATACCCAAACCCACTCCCTGGCCCTTGGGCTTTGAAGAGTTGAGCTGAGGCATTTTTCACCTGTTGGTTAAATATGCCCCCAAGGTAAAGCTCCGCCTACACCTTGGGTTCTGTCAACATGAACTTAAATGAAAGCCCATGGCGCCTTCCCTGGCAGGGGGCCCTGCACAGAAAAAAAAACACCATTCTCTTCTTTGATTCCAAAGGATTTAAGTTCTTCAGCTATGATTTTGTTTGTTTCTTTGTTTTTAAATGTTTACTTTTCTTAGTTTCTTCATCTCTGCCAACCAGTTTCAAAATAATATAAAGTGCAGGCAATTTTTATTAGTGCTGCCTTTTCTTTTCTGGTTTATTCAGAGCCATGAATCTCTTTGGTCAAAAGAAGCCACAAGCTCTTTTCACACTTCATGGAGACATGGATCATTTAATTTTGATTTGGAGGAGCATCGGGGCCAAAATTAGACAGGTGGCAACTGTCATTAAGTCATTAAGATCCGGACACTAATGACCAATATAAACCAAATAACTGAAGGAAGTATAGGAAATAAGGAAGACTTTTAACTCTCCAAATGCCTTTAGCTGTGGCTCCCAAATGGAATAAAAAGCTCTAGTATAGAATAAAGGGAGACGTGGGTTCACTGTCCTGAACAGTTGACTTTACTTTCTTTATCCTAGTATTAATGTTGGCCTTTGAAAGTTACCAGATGCCACTGCCAAGTGATATTGAGCAGAGAGTCTCTAAAGCTCTTCAGAGATTTTCTTTTCTATGTATAGGAACCAGTTCTGCCTCAGCTTGCACGTGGTAAATTTATGTTCTGCTTCTCTGACCCAACTTCCGATTTTGAAGATGTATGCTCATTTACACCTCCTGCAGGCACTTCTCAGCAGGGATGCCCTGCATGCCATGCCCCCTTCAGGAGAACCAGGCCCCAGTTCCCTTTCCCCAGGACAGAGTCACGGAGAAGTCCTCTTTAGGGAGTATTTCTTAACTGTTACATTGTCTGAGGTTAATAATTAGGAGTTCATGCCACAGCAACCCATTCTCTTCATGACTGCTACTGTTACCAAGAGATTTTAATCCGGTTTTTAGTCAACAGCATGTAAAACATTAGAGTCCAGTATTTTTGCAGATAGCTTTACAATCTGAAGTTCTTTACTACGAACCCTCCTTTGTCCATTTTCACACTTGACTTGATCGTTGGTGGGTTTTCCTAGATAGTGGCCAGCCGCTTTGCAGCGACTGGAATGAACCAGTTGTTTAATCGCGCTGGACTCGGCTCAACAACTTTATTTCAGTGAAGTTCAACGTGATTCTTTCTTGAGTGTTGGGAGGAAGAAAGGCGAGGGAGGAAGGGAGGATGAGCACGGTGGAGGGGTGTGTTGAGACAGATGTGTGGTGTTAATCCAGTTCTGCTGTTGGTGGTGTTTACCCTCCAACCTCCAGGCTGTGGCTTTCCTTTCTCAAGACGGGGACATTGCTCGTTTCCTTTCTGTTCTTGGATAGGAAAGGGCGTGCGCTCCTCTTTTCATTCAGCCCGAACATAACACACGCAGCCTCTCGTGCGTTGGGGGACATGTGGTTGTGCTCTAAGCACCATCTGCAGAAAGACGGGCTTGGGAAACCTTCTTCCCCAGAACAGAGAAACATCTCCGGAGCGAGGGATCCCGGCGCGCGGATTCAATAAAGCTTGACCGCACTTGGCTCCGCCACAAGCCCAGCACGGCAGCCCGTACTGTGGCTCGGGAAGTCTCCAGCCAAACCGAGTTCTTGTAAAAATAAATACTCATCAGCAAATATTTTGATTAGTTAAAAATGTTCTAAATGGCTAACCCCTCGCTCCCCTGCACTCCCCACCCCCCCCACGGTGCGAGCGCGGAGAAGAGGCGCCCCCTCCCCCATCCCGGGGGCGGGGGGGCGGGCGCTCCGGGCCCGCGGGTCCCCCAGCCGCCGTGCGCGCAGCCTCGGCCGGGCACCGGGCTCGCTCAGCCTCCAGGGCGCGCGGAGCCCAGGTCTGTGGGGCTCGAGGGGCCCGCGGGCGCGGCCGGCTCGCAGACGCCGCCCCCCGCTACCCTCACTCGCCTTCAGCGCTTTATGAACTCCCGAAGCAGCGCGACTGCGGCCGCGCCTCCTGCGCCCCGGTGGTCTGGCTGCTCGGCGCAGCGCACATGCTAAACAGATTAACATGCCTGGGCTGACCCACGCTTCGCAACCCGCGGATAGGGTTTCTGCAGCGCCATGTGGAAATTAACCTGTCGGTGCCCGTGGTCACTCCTGCGCCGGCCGGCCGGGCAAGGCAAACAAACCCAGGCCGCCGGCCCCTTTTGTTACTCTTGGCTCCCCTCCCCCTTTCCCGGCCAAATATTTATCGGAAAAGAGGTTCTCCTCGTTGGCCAGAGGTAGGGCCCGTTTCTGAGAGCTCTTTATTTGTAAATGCTTTTTGGCAGGGCCAGGCAGGCCCCCTTGGGAGGGGGTGGCAGGGAACCCGAGCTTCGCGCCTGGCGCGTTTCTAGCCTCCGCAGGCAGGAGCTGCTTATGTTTGCACTGGGCACCCTCGTCCTGGTCATTAAAAATACACGCACCGTCTATATTTGGCTTTTATAACAGTCCCTCTGTTTAACATAGTTGATTGAGTTGTGCTAGCACAAGGTTAATTCCCTCACCTTCCATCCTTGTCTCCCATTCACACCAGGCAGCAAAGTGAGGGGATTCTTCTAGGTTTACTTTCTTACTTAGAGGAGCTGCAAAGGCGAACTCCGGGGCTGGTGGGTACCAGCCTGAGGTTACATCCAAATCGCAGCAGCATCTGCCTCTCAACTGCTGCCTCTTCATCAGTTCAGAGGCACTGAGGGGCACTAACCGTCTCTGGGTCCCCTTGTGAAGCCTGGCTTCCCTTCATCCTGTTACTCAGATTACACTTGTGTACGCATGGCTTCCACGAGAGAAACATTGGAGGCGTCTGCCTCAGTGGACGGGCTGCCCTAGTGCACGCTGCCAGGAAGATCCCATGTTGTTGGTCATGGAGTGTTTCCATTGTCTGGGAACCACAAATGGTGATTGTTCTGGGACCGCTGCTGCTCCTGATCCATGGATGGTTGCCTTACCCCATTAGTCAAAATGAGCCCAGGCTGTCTGAGGTGCCACCATTTCTCACTGGCCGCTGGCAGTGTTGTATCACTTCGCTGACTGTCGGTGAGTGTTGTTTCTCAAGGCCTGTGGCAGCCATCCATCCCACTCGCATTTATTTCCCAGTCAGCCCTCCCTGCAGTGAACCCTGTGAGACGCTCAGGTGGCACCGATCAAACAGCATGATGGCAGCGTCTCGGTGGCAGGGCCACAGTGGACCCACAATCAGCGAGAAGGTTGAGCACAACTGTCCCTCAGCACATTCTCGCTTGCCAGCCACTGAGTGATAGGCGGCCTCTGTCGATTCATTTCGCCCTTTCTTTCAAGGAGTGTGTTTCTTGGATGAAAGGCACTTTCTTGAGGTAAAATGCTCTCAGAACTGCAGGCTCCCAGAAAAACAATCAGGAACTAACTGGCAGCACATTTTTAGGGGTTTCAGTCTGACACCGAGAAGATGAACTAGAGTTGGAGTAGATTATATGCCCACAACTAAGAACGGCATTGAAACGGAACGATCAACAAATGTGCTGAGGAAAAGAGAAACCATGGTCCCTCCAAATCCGCAATGCTGTGAGAAACCTGCTAAGGCAACAGAAATTGCTGAGCATGAAAAAAAATGTTTAAAAAAAAATAGTCTCCATGTCCAGGGCAACACAAGGCCCAAGTCAGTCAAGAGCTGGTGGTTCTTTTTTCCTCTGGTGATGGATAACATCTCAGAATTCCTTCCAGCCCTGGAGCTGCGGGGTTTAATCAGAGGCTCATTGTGAGAGCATTTCTCTGCCTTTCTCACAAGGCAGCTGGCATCTTGATTTCTGCTAATCCTTTATTTTTTTCTTCATCAGCACCTATACTCGATATTGTCCATATGGATCATATGTGTGTGGGAACACGCAAATTACAGCAACTTTTGTCTTTTGTCGTGAAGGGCTGACAGGGCAATAAACACACGCAGCCACCCTCCTCCAGGAATTCCTCCTCCTCCCTGTGTGGCTCTAGCCCTGTGGATAATATCATTACAGGACTAAACAAATAAACAGTCGATCTGAATCAACCAGGAAGCACTGGGGACTACACAGTTCCTCTCTGCAAAGATGATACTAGTACATTTACACTCGCAGCTTGGAAGGGCTCCAGCAGCTGTGAATAGCCGTTCAGTTCTGTCAGGCTGGGGAGGAGCCGGGCACTCAGCTGACCCCCCAGCTCCGTCATTGCTTCAATCAATGTGAGCTTTCAGGGTTCTGTTTTCCTTACTATCCTCAACTGGGAACATCAAGGACCAGTAACACTTTTTATGAACCCTGAGCTCAAAGAAGAAGCTTTTACTACAAAGTTAGCATATTAAACCCAAATGACACGGATGAAAGGTTAACAGAGCTTCCCCTTTGAATGTGATTTCCCGTGTTCAGGCTGTCTCAGCCACCGCCTCTGCCACAGCCAGGTCCCATAAGCACGTCGATTCATAAAGCGGTACATTCCGCTTCAGCAAAAGAATAAACACTGACTGAAGTCAGAGTCCAGCAAACACTTACCCTCATCCGGGCCAACAAATTAATCAATATCACGCTTTTCATCGAAAAGTGTCGGTCAATGATAACATGAATCCTACATAAAGTGTTCTCTTGCCAAGTTTAAAAATGGAGATTTCTCCTTTCTTATCTTTATACATGTGTCAAGGCCTCTTTCCCTGACTGTTCTTGTGACCTGAGACTTCGATGACTTTTTAACCATTACTTTGCAATAGTTTAGACATGCATTTCAAGTGATACAATAGTAGAGTACTAGCAAGAGGCCCATCAGATGCTGAGGGCAGGAGAGGGAGACTTAGGACCGCCTGTGGGCCCCGGGTGAGAGTAGCTTCCCACAGCTCCTCTAAAGTTACCAAGCAGAGGAGCAGAGCAAGGAAGAGAGCTGAGATGAAACACAGGCCTGGGTGTTCAGTCACCTGGGTGCATCTCTGCCACTGATGGCCATGGGAGCTGGCAGAGCTACTAATCACTCTCTAGGCCCCAGCCTCTTTCTTTCAAAATGATCTCGGGTCAGGTCTGTGAGGCAGCTCCTGTTTCTGGGTGTATGAGGACTCCATCTTATGTCCACGTGTTGAAGTTGAGTTGTCCAGTGTATGAAGAAGGAACTTCTTCTGAGAGAAAGGCTCTAAATTGCTCCAGATTGGGCGGGGCAATCACCAACATTATGAAGCCCATCGTCGTAATCCCAACAATTTGAGGAAAGTGTGGCCCTCACATGTAACCCTAGAAGTAAGTAGGAAGATGTTAGTTTGCTCTGATCATTTATATAAGGAAAAGTTTTGAATTTTCATCCAAGAGACATTACTTCGAGCCGTAATATATCCAGGTACTGTGTTGGGCAATGGGGCAATAAGGAAGAAAAGACTCTTCCCTCTGCTAATAGTAAGTGCTCATGGAACTCCCAGCTCCTGACTTAGGAGACCAGTGTCTTTTGGTTGGTCTTTAGAAGCTCCAGTCTGATAGGAAGGGCCAGGCTTCTGGAGGTCAGAAAACAAGCTATGGCCTCAGATCACCTAGCAGAGATCTGCCTCTGACAATGCTGTTGTCAACATTGACTCAGAACTCTCTATACCTTGAAAACCTATGGTTATGTTGTCTGTATTTTCTTTTGGTTCTCCCATTGTACTCAGCTAAGTCAATTTTAAATGCCAGCCTGTCTTAGCTGCATAAAGGAAAACTAAAGAAAGGGGGTTTCCTTGTGCCCAGATAGAATATTAAAGGAGGAACTGGGTACTCAAGGAGCCAGGTGGAATCAAAGCATGATGGTTTCAAGAGAAGATGCAACTCTGGAAATATCCCAGGTTTGGTGATAGAGATGGAAATTAAGATTCACTTGGACAGTCATTTCTTTAACCTGGAGAAATTTTCTAGAAAATTTCTCAATTCACACATGTTTACTAAAATACTGTGATACTTTTGCAATATATCTTTAAGTTTTAAGATTCAATAACAATTCTGCCCACACAACTCTTTGATGCCTTCCTGATCCATTGAATGGTTCAAAATTCCAGGGACTGGAGCACAATTTGGTACACGCTATAACTCTGCTTTTTCATGTCTAAACTGGGAGCACTCAGGAGATGTTTGCTGAATGCATATGTGAATGATGGATCAGCATGGAGTTCTGTTTCAGGCGAGAGCAAAATTCATGGTTGATCTCCCAACTCCCCCCCAAGTGGACACGGGAAACTGGGGGTTAGGGAGGAGGGGGGGGAAGGGCAAGGGGAAAAAATGGAGATCTATCTATCATCTGTTGTAATACTTATCTATCACTTGTTGTAATACTTTAAGCAATGAAATAAAAAAAAAAAATTCATGGTTGAGAATTAGCAGCTATTGTTCAAGGTTTTTCAACCCTTCAGGCTCTAACAGAATTAGAATGCTGTGTATGGACCTCACCAAGTGTCATTTTTGTGTTGCTCAAAAGGAAATGACTGGTTCTCAAGTCATTTCTATTGCAAAAGCTTTAGTTCAGCTTTTTGTCTTACCTCCATGACGCTCTTTCCCAGTCTCATCACCTCCACATCCTCCTGTTGCCTCCCCACAGGGCTCTGAACACAGCCCATAAGCTGGTAGGTTCCTCACTCATAAAAGTTGACACAAAGGGCCGACAGGAGGAATTAGAGGCAGACTCTATCTCATAGACTATTAATATGTAAGTACGTACCTTCCCCCCTCCCCCCGGCCCTCACCCCCATGGCTGAAAATAACTTTGATTAGGATGATTCAGTGTGACTTCTGTAGGATTTAGATTTTTCTAATCTGAAATATAAAAACCTATGATAGTCAAAAGTATTGCCTATGATTCTGGAGATGACAAGAATTTGACCAAAATTTGTAAATGATTTAATGATTAGAAAACACATCCTGTCAAGACTAAGGAGTTAATATTATTTGAATTTATATAATTTGATCTGGAGGGGGAAAAGGAATACCTTTAAAATGGTGTTCAAATATAAGAAAAAATTGTTGACCAGCTGTTCTCAATTTCATCTGAAAAGAAAAGAAAGAATTGAATTTAAGTAGCAGCATGGGGAATATTAGGCATTTTTTGACACTGTGGATCTATGGTTCTCAAATTTTAGTGTGTACAAAACCCCAGGAGCTTGTTTAAAATGCAGGTTTCTGGCTTCTACATTTAGCAGTTTTGACTTAGTAGATCTGGGGTGAAGGCTAAGAAACTGCATTTAAAAATATCCACACCTGAAGATAGGTTATTGAGTTGGTTTTATTTATTTAAAATATATTTTATTGATTTTTTTTACAGAGAGGAAGGGAGAGGGATAGAGAGTTAGAACTATCAATGAGAGAGAAACATCGATCAGCTGCCTCCTGCACACATCCCACTGGGGATGTGCCCACAACCAAGGTACATGCCCTTGGCTGGAATCAAACCTGGGACCTTTCAGTCCGTAGGCCGACGCTCTATCCACTGAGCCAAACTGGTCAGGGCAAGTTGGTTTTTTTTTAGAGAGAGAGAGAGGAAGGGGGACAGAGGAGAGAGAAAGAGAAACATCAATTGGTTGTCTCCTGTTCTTACGCCAATAGAGGAGGATCGAACACTCACCCTTTTTGGTGTATGGAACGACGCTCCAACTGAGCCACCTGGCCATGGCTAAGAGTCTGCATTTTTAATCAGTGCCCCCTGAAGCTGAATTGGGACAAAGTGGTCCTTAGATCACACTTTGAGAACCAATGGGGTAGATAACCAAATGGAAAAGATTCTTAGGGAATCTTTCCTTTCACTTTCTAAAAACATTTAAAAAATTTATGTCATTTAAATACAGAAGAGATTATCATTTGTTTAGGGGGATATAGTAGGTTGAATAGTGTCCTCCGAAAATCCATGTCCTTCCAAATAGGCTAGCACGTGGGTCTTGGACTTCTGGCCTCCAGAACCAGAACTGTGAGGAAAAATGTCTGCTGTTTCAGCCACTCAGTTTATTATGTTTTGTTTTCACAGCCAGGCATATTAATATAACTAACTGGTCCTTTTAAGACGAGGAGAAGAGACAGGAAGGAAGAGACAGGAATATGGCAATGGAGGCAAAGACTGGAGTGATGCATTTACAAGCCAAGGAATGCCAGAAACTACCAGAAGCTGGGAAGAGGCAAGGGAGGAGCCTCCAGCAGAGCCTTCAGGGGAAGACAGCCAGCCAACACCCTGTAAGACATGGTAAGGTAATGCCCCCTTTTTGGTAGTTGCTTTGTAATTGATAATTATCTGAATAGATGTCAATTCTCAATGCTGAAAGGTCATTATATTTTGTGGTTGGCACTTTAGTGCACCTAACATCTGAAAAGACATTGATTTGCTAGCATTTAACTTGCAATCTCCTACTTCCCAGAGAGGTGCTACATTACGGTGTAACATGATAGAGAAAGGCAAAGAGCTTGGGTTGCTGCTGGCATATGAGTTCTTTCCGTTAATAAAACACTCAGTTGAGTCATTTTCTCTGGTCACTTTTCCATTGTAAAAAAACTTAAATCAAAGAGCATGACTGCTTTTATTGGCAAAACAGTAGATAAATCAGGGATATAAAAATTCAAGAAGAAGGATTCAGTACAAGCACTACACAGAGTGGACTTGCTGGGTGAAAGGTTTATTCTGTCAATTTTCCTCTTGAGACACTTAGGTTTAAGGAAATGTTTGCACTACTCTAGAGAAAAAGTTGGCTATGTGTTTTTCTTTGTGTTTAGGCCACTCTGAAAGTAATTCCTCTGGGCACAATTATCTAACATATGGTGATTTAGAAAAAGCCCAAAGCAAAGGTCATCTGGATGTTTTAGAAAGGAAAGAGTAAAATCCATCTTGGAGAATAAAACAAAGTCAGGAAGGGCTGAGGTACAACTACGTTCAAAGGAACATGAAAAGTAAAAGTGAGAGAGACTTCAAGCAAAAAAATGCAACTCAAGTGCTTTGTTTTTGCTTTTTTTTTTTTTGGTTGGGTTTTTGCATGAGGACTTTGCATGAGGAGATGAAAAAAGGCCTTGATATCAGAGAAGATAGGTGTTGGGTGCACAGCAACCCAGGTTCTTTGCCCTTCTTTATCATGTTACAGCCTAATGCAGCACCTCTCGGGGAAGTAGGAGATTGCAAGTTAAATGTTAGCCAGTCTATCAGCAGTGGGCCACTGCCTAAAGCTTCCAAAAGGGCGCCAGGCCCAGAGGAAACTAGTGCAGGGACATTCTCATTAAAGTGGAAAGTCCTCCCTAACTCTGATGCTTCTATCTTCACGCTGACACGGCTGTCAGCAACCATATTTTCAGTGGATGCTGGATGAAGTGAGGTATCTTAAAGAGTGAATTTTTAATTTTTTTTTAAGATGGGAACAAAAGAGCCACTTTTAACCATGGTGCCCCAACCCACTCCTCACAGCTTTCTGTTGACAAACAATATCTATGGAAATAAAAATGTCGGCTTGTGACTCTTCCCAGAGGTTGTGAACTGGAATTCGGTCAGGCCGGAATAGGCAAAGGAGTTCCCCAAATGCATTTCCCTGCACAATGAGAAATATCCTACTTCGAAACCCCTCAGGGTAAAGCAGAGGTGGATAGGTAGGCCAGAAGCTATCTCCTCATCCACAGAAAAAAAGATGTCTGAAGTAACCAAATTGGATACCAGACTGAATGAAACTGATGAGAATCAGCTATCTTTCTGATACAATGCTTACACACTGTGATTTGAGGAGGTGGCAGGGATTTTACTGGAAAAGCAGAAACAAATGTGCAGAAAATATGGCACAAGCTCTTTTATAAAAGAAACATTCTGATTTGCTCAAGTGTCTGGTGAGGGTGTGGAAGGGTGAGGCATCAGATATTTTCCATGTGCAGGTCAAGTACAGAGGAGGGAGGTGTGGAAATGCAAGAAAACAAACTTAAGATGTTTGTCTTGGCAAGATTTTTACATCATAACATCTTGGAGCTGAAAGACCCTCTATTCCTCCACTCACATTTTATAACTGAGGAAACTGAGGTCTCGGGAGACTGAATTATCTGCGGTCACTTGGCCAGTTGGAAACAGAACCAAATCACTAACCTTGAGATACAGGCTTCTTTCCCAAAGCATGCAGCCCGGGGAAGCTCTGAGTGTGCAGAGGTGCTGGGGAGAAACCGGGGTCTCGGTTCAACACGGAGGCACAGCAGCATTAGTTCCGGGTGCCTTGGTGGCCCAAAGGCATCTCTGGGGGGCTGCATTTTTGAGTTTGCTTGGATTTTGAATGTTACATAGCTACAGAGAACTCATTCAAAGCACCTTTCTCATCTTGCTCCACACCATGACCAAAATGGCACACAACAATGAGGAAAGAAAGCGAGAGGGGTGATGGCCCCCAGTCGCTCTGAAAGTCTGAGTCACCATACCGGAGAAACAATGGCAGCCACAGTGGTGCTAAAGGAGGTCCAGATCCGCTTTCTCTGAAGAGTTCTGTTTCTGACAGCTGGAGTTCTTTCTGGACCTCAGAAACCCAAGCCCCTTAATATGATCATGTTTAGATGAACAGCTCAGGGGGTGTGATTATTAATAAGTCATGGTTTCTAAATCACTTTAAAAGTTTAGAATGAAAGATGTTTTACAAATATATGGGGGTGGGCAAAAGTAGGTATACAGTTGTGGGTTTATAAAGTTTACCCCCTGGCAATGGACAAGGAGACACCTGATCAGTGATATTGCTCTTATATCAATCAGGGGCAAAGCAGATGTATAGTCCTTAGTTCACCCTAAGCTTGATGCCTGTGTCAGTGGCCAGAACTGTTTCATGCTTGAGGCATATAAAAAAAATAAAACAGAGTTTATTTTTGTATTATTATTTGTTCTTGTATTATCTATTATTCATGTAAGAAATACATAATCAAACAACTGATATAATCACGTATGTGTGGATCAGCTTCTCCACAGCAGCTGTCACAGAGCAGAGCTGTGAAATGAGTCTGGGAGGACCAATGAATGACCTCCCACTAACACAGTGTTACAATAATAGGAGCAATTGCTGTTTATCCAAGGGTTGGTTTAGAAATGAAAATAATGGTGCCAGTGATGAAAGTACTACAGCCTCTGGACCTGGCAGACATACAGACTTTTAAAACAGTGCCTGGTTCTTAGGAAGAACTCACTGCATAGGCAATTTACCATCTACTCTGTCAGGATTTTCAAACCTGTGAAAGTTGCTTTAGAAAGGTTCCTTAAAACATACAAAACATATAATATTTGCATGAATATAATAGCAACTTATCATAATCATGTACATTCCAAGTTACTGCAGGTTATATTAGGAATTTAATTTACTCCACAATGAGACCTTGAACCAGCACTCCATTCCTGTTACTTGGGTTCACTGCCAAAAGCAAACCACCTCCATGCATACCCATGTCTGGATCCTGTATTATGTCCCCCAGTCTGGATTTGTCAGATGTTTTTCTAATCCCTGGATCAGAGTTATAGTATTAGGTGAAGAGCTAGAGGAGCAGTTCCCTGTGTATCAACCATGCCAGGGGGCACCTGATAGCTGCATGACATCATGGGTGAGGTTAGACAAGAAGGAGAATTTTAATGGGGAGATTGTTTCGTGGGGGAAAGGCCCTGTGCACAGTGTGTTTTTGAGCTAGAGAACGGTCCAGGTGGACTGACAGGTAGAGCACTTGCAAAGGGGTAGTGGGAGATAAGGCCAGTGTTGGCATGGCACTTTTAAGCTTTTAAAAGGTTTTGTAGAAACAAACTTTTTCAAAGCTTGGCTTGAAAAGTGGGGTAGATCTAGTCCCCAGTAAAAAGCTTACAAAAGCTAGGCAGAGAAGCCACTTTTACTTCTGAATAACTTAAGCTCTTCGGTCTGGGAAAGTTTGCTTTTGTGTTGCTATTCTACCCTAGCGCTTACCCTGGTATATGTCCCTAAAGGAGCTATCCCACTGCAGTGCTAAGTGTGGAGGATCTGCCATGTAGTTCCTACCAGCTAATGTTTATTAGTGCATTTCATGGGTCATCAAGCAAATATGAGGGATTCAACTCTTTTGGCAACTGGAAGCTAACTAATTGGTCTTGGTTGACCCAGGTACAGATTGAGAGGAGAATGAGAAAGATCAGAGGAATTTCTCTTACCTTCTTTACCAATGGACTCTGGGACTTGCCCATTTCTGTGTCAGAAAGGGAGCCCCAGTTGGCTAATTGGGAAGTTCCGTTTTCCCACCTTGTTAGATTTAACATTCACTTGTTATTTCACAAACTTATATACCCACCATGAGTCTGGATTTATTAGGCAACAGGAATGTAAGATTAATAATATCAAGGTGGCTTCTTGCTTTTAAGAAGCTCACCGGCATGGAAGAGTCAGAAAGCAAGAAATTAAGAGGAGAGTGGGCTTCATAGAAGAGGTGCTGCTGGAGCTGAGTCTTGTAGGACAGCAAGGATCTTTAATGGTGGAAAACAACATACAAAATCGTGGAGGAGAGAGGCACCACTGCACTCAGGGGAAGTGGAAGCCATTTGGTTTTGCTGGAGCATGACAGAGGATGTTGGGAGCAGTGGGAGGTGGAGCAAACACAACTCCTGCTCCATCCTCCATCCAGAGCCCTCCCCTGGAAGTGGGGAGCACAGAGCTCCAAGAAGTCCTCTAGCATTTTACCTGCTACGATGCCATTCTTTAGATGGCCAGTCCCTTACACCTCAAGGGTTTTGCCTGACTTCCCATTAATGCAACTTGATCTTAGAAATGCATAGCCATAATGCCTAATCCCTTTAAATGTGTTGAAAGCATAACAGCATTTGGTCTGTGATCAGCAACAGATTCTCTTGCAACTAATTTTTGTGCAGCTCAAGATTGAGTGGAAACATCCCACTGTGCTTAATGCAGTGTTCCTGTAAAACTGCAGGGTTTTTTTTTGGGGGGGAAAGACTATCTGTTGATCTTTGATATTCACTTGTTCACAGAACTTTGTCATTATACTATGTCACATGGCTCCCTTATAGTTTCCAAAGCCATTAAATGCTAAAGAAAACAGGATTTTTCCAGCTCTGATCTCATTATATGTACATATTCCAAGAGCAGCCTCCCAGAAAATAAAAGTTTTTATACAACAGAGTGGATGTGTTCATGAAAGATATATTGTTTATTTTCTTGGCACAGAGTTAACTCTAAAATAAGATTACTTAATTGAAGAAAACATTTCCTGACATGCTGAGAAGCAATATTTGAACCACATCCCCTCTCTCTTAGATGAAGTCTAGGAGGGATGTGTTCTAGGCTATTTAATCCATGTGAATCTCAAACAAAATCATTTTAACTACTGAGGCATTTTGTTGGTAAGGCAAAATGTAACTCAATACTGTAGGCAACAGCTTGTAATCAATTATGATTTTTAGTTGGGAAAGTTTCTGGCTTTTGTTGTTACAGTAGTAGTTTATTTATTTATTTATTGGCACACACAAAAATCTTAAATCTGGAAGCATTCAATTCAATTTTTTATTGTACCAGGCTGCTCCTGACTTTATTTTGTAGGGTAACTCAGCTCATTTTTAGAGGTTCTTTTATGCTGTTTTTAGAACTTTGAGGTTTGCATCATAGTATATAACATTATCTATTATCTGTTACTACCTATTTATATATAGTATAAGTTATATATTTTATAATATATAGTATAAAATAAATTATGTATTTTAGTACATATAGTATATTACAGTATATTATAATATATAATATAGCATTATTATATATTAATATTACCTATTATATATAGTAATAGTCACACTGTTCTATATATGTGTGGTAGAAGCAGTTAGTTGTTCATCAAAATATCTTTACTCTCTTTTTTGGCACATGACTACCTCATTAGATCAGATTTCCCAGTCTTCCTAGAAGTTGTGTAAGGCCATGTGATGAAGTTCTCACCTACAATATGCGGACAGAAGTGATGTTTGCCACTTAGAGGGCTTTATCTTCACTAATAAAAAGAAAGATGCAAATTGACCACACTTTTGTGATGCCCACCAGCCAATCAGGAGTGAGTATGCAAATTAACCCAACAAAGATGGCAGGTTAACTTGCATGCACAGGCTCCAAGCAGCCAGGGACAGGGCGGAATGCTTGCATCATGTCTTCCTGTGTCTTCCTGCTGCTGGAATTTGGAAGTAGACCTTTAGCTTTGACCAGATGGGTGAAGACAACGCCTTCAGACAATGGTATAATACAATGAAAGGAACTTGGGTTCCTGAATATTTGTGTGGAGCAGAGCTGTGCTGCTCACCTGAATCACTCACCTTTGGACTGTTACATGTGATGGAAACAAATCCTCCTATTCTTTAAGCCACTATCAGGCAGGGTTCAATCAGAGAAGCAAACACACAGGGAGATATATATGTGGTAAGGGATTTGTTATAGAGATTTCATCTTAAGCAAACGTGTGGGAGCTGGTTAAGTAGTTTCTATAAATCCAAGTCCTCATGGTAGGCAGCTGGAAAGGGAAGGTAAGTGCAAAGCAGGGTAGAGCGAGGATAAGGTGGGACCTACATATACAAGCTGGCAGTCTTAGCTGCTTCTGACCTTGATGGTATCAGTGTCTGCAGAAGTTGACTTCCTTCATCATGGATTTAACACACACCTGGCCCAGGAGTCTGAGAAGCTGAAGGAATATCCAGGAGAGTGGCATTGTTGCAGGCTTGGCTGCAGAGTCACACCAGTAGGGTGAACTAGGAGATCAACAGCAATGGCGGCTGCTTCTTTTCTGCTTTCAGATCTCACACAACAATCTCTCTTATGAAACATCTAACTGGAAAGATACAGGGAATGGAACTCTGGGAAATAGAATTTAGTCTAGCTATGTCCACACATTATGAAGCCACCAGAGTCAACCCCTTGTCAACTTGCACTTTACACAGCTCCTTAAGCCATATTTTATCTCAAAATGAGAATCATAACTAAGTCATGCTTCAGCCTGACATGATACAACCATCACACATACAGTGAAAACACAGTAATTCCTCAGAAGAGGATTCAGAGTCCCGCCTTTTATGTTTTGGGTGATGTTAATTCTTCTACCTGATTCATAATCTCTGTAACTTAATTATTGGAATATAAAGTTAACTACTATCTAACACATTTCAGGTTAGGTGATATGAGGATGAGGGAGGGGAAGAAAACAAACATGTTTGGTTAATATATATACAAATATATAAATATCAAAATAAGGAAGAAACACCCAAACTATTACAGTCCTCATTTATGCAATGGTCACATGGCTATTGCTGGTATATATGGTTGCCTTCTTCCACTTGCCACTGCATTTCCCCTAAGCAAGCACTTCAGCTGGTCATGGTTCTGTGCCTGATGAGGTGACTCAGACCTTCCTTCTGAAGTGCCCTGGTCATTAGCAGTTCTGTTTGAATTGGAATGTTTTGCTTTTCCATCAACTTTAATCCTATGAAACAGGAACAGTAAGAGGTGCCTATTTTTGCATTCCAAAATATGGTTCCTTGGCCCTATGGTGTAGTAATTCCCATTTTCCCAAGGTTATCAGAATCAATCACCTGAGCCAATATAATAACCCTTTTCTTTGCTTTTTGATTCACTGGCATAAGGAGCACAAAGTATTCAGGTGGTGGTCTCAGCTTCCAGTTCACTGGAATCATTGCTGTGTTCCTTTTGAAATTAAAACTCCTGAACTAGTAGAGTCCAATGTCAGGGATAGTAATAAAAAATGTTTCTTGTGAATTGCTAGGGCTAATAGTGAGATCTCCTTGTCATCAATTTTCCAATCATATTTCTTCCAAGTCCCTGGCCATCCAGCCAAATCATTAGCCATAGTCCATGAATCACCATAGATCATACCTCTGGTCATTTCTCCTTCCAGCTATAGCAGGTGGTACAACTGAATTGCTGACCTAGGACACCTAACTTGGGCTTTTTTCAAAGGATTCTACTACACTTCTGTATTTTTAGCAAAAAAAAAAAAATAGTTTTCAATTTATTTTTGGTTCATAAACACTGGTCTTTGAATACCATATCACTTACAGGTGTGCTCCACCACAAAGCCCTGGTAGGCAGACACTCATCAATGTTTGTGCAATGGATAGCCCTGGCACTTGATCATGCTACTGTGGAGCCTGTTAGAAAGCAGCCAAAGTTTGGCATCAGCTTGGCAGCTGAAATTGCATTATGCATGAAAACTTACAGTCAAAAGTCTGATTTGACTATCTAATATGTACCCAGTTACTATTCCATAGTAATTTTTTATGCCAATTGTTAATTTTAAGGACACATGACATCAATTATTTAACATTACATTTAATTTTTGTTCAGGTTAAGCCCCTGTGTGTATCTAGGCCTGGAGTCATAACTACTGCCTCAGAAGTGCTCAAAGGAAAAAAAGGGAATTTATTGTTTCTCCTAATTATACATCTATATTGCTGAAGCAGTGGGCTCTTAAGCTCTGGGAGGTGACAGCCCATTTCTGACGTTGATCTTGTTCAAACTTCTCAATCTTTCATTAGTGTTTGGCACATGATAGAGCTTTATAAATAATTGTTGAATTATTGTTGAATAATTGTTGAATGAATGAGTTGTTCAGCAAGATCATGTCAAACACTAGCAACTTTCTGAGATACCCCAACCATGGGACCAGAAGGAACATAGTCTAGTAAAACAGCAATGGGCCAGGGCCAGGAAAGCTGAGTTCTAGCTTCAGTTTTGTCACTGCCTGGTTCCCTGACCTTGAGCAAGGCACCCTTTCAGGGCCTTGATTTCTGGCCTGAGGACATTTATGAGTTGAATAGCAGCCATTAGAGCAGCAGGGTCCCAACCCCTTTGGCAGTCGAATGACCCTTTCACAGGGCTCGCCTAAGACCATCCTGCATATCAGATATTTACATTACGATTCATAACAGTAGCAACATGACAGTTATGAAGTAGCAATGAAAATACTTTTATGGTTGGGTCACAACATGAGGAGCTGTATTTAAAGGGCCAGAAGGTTGAGAACCACTGCGTTAGAGGTTACCGATACTCAAAGGTGTTTTGCTTAGACTGCATAGTGTTCTAAAAAACTGTGTTTAGATGACTTTTGGGACACACTCTCTGGTTTGCTATACCAGTAGTTACCACCTCTTCCTATCACCTTTGGGCATTTTTACTCCTGGTCTGACCCTTGGAGCCATTTGGATCTATAACTGCTGAAGGTGACGGGCTCCACCTCTAACACTGTCTGAGTTCATGGGGCTGAAGTAAAGGTGCCAAAGGGCAGCAGCTTGAACAGTGTCTGAACAGAGCAGGTACTTTATATGTGTTGAGTGCATGGACATGAAGCAGACCCATGTAGGAAGGGAGAGGGGGAACATGTCAGAGATCTCTTCCTCCAGTTTGGGTAAGTGTGTTCTGCATTTGAAATGGAATGAGAAGGTTTCTGGTCTCTGCTTGTCTGGGAGGTCTCAGGTTGAGTGCACTAAGAGAAATAACACCTCTGCAAAAGCTCCATCGTCAAATAATATGAGCTGGTTTACATATTAACTGCTGTTGCTCGGGAGCCTTCCTAAGCAAAACGGGCTGCTCTGTGCGGTCGGGGATGCCTGGGCACTGTGAATAGCCTTGTTCTGGATGCCTCTGCTGGCACATGTAGCCAGCTTCCTGAACAAGGCCACGCTGTCCAGTTGAATAACTTCTCGTGAGCTTCCTACGGTGTGTTTTAAAAAATTCCTTTCTGAGAGTACCACCCCACAGAACTGCTGTTAACACTCAATACAATTTTTTTTTTTTTGGTAGCTGTTAAACTTTAACGTCAGATTATATGCCTATCAGCAGAATCATCCACGTAGGCCTTCCTTGCTAAGCAGAATGTTAGTCCCTCTCACTCATCAGCTTTGGGGAGAATACAAACCTCGCTCACTTTCCTAGCCACCTGGAGGGAAACTCTGCTAAGCAGCACTTCTGATTCTTCAGCAACAGCCCTGGCAGATACAAACATTAAAATATCTCTCAGACAAATGAACAAGGTGAAGTCAGAGACTTGAGACTTAAAGAAACAGTTTAAAATGAGAAATGCTGCATTTCTCATAAGACATGCATACTATTTCCTTACATTTTCCTAGCTCTGATAATTTGCAGCCCAAATCTTTAACTTATGAATTAAAAATGTAAATAACTTGACAAACGTTGTCTGACAAATCCAGACTAATACTTGTCTGGATTCAAGAAACAAACAGACAAACACCTATGTTTTTTCTAACACGAAAGAGAGGGCAGAACAAAGAATTTTTCTGGTCTCTTGTAATTTAAAACAGCAGTGTTGACCATGGCCTGGAAGCTGAAGCTCCAAACCCCACAGGCATGGTAACATTTCATTTATAACTAGACACCAAGGTGGCATCCTCCCTGAGAACTCGTGGAAGCAGACAGGGGGCGTCTCTCCCCAGGCACACGGAGAAAACTCCCCTTCCCTGCACTGGAGGTTCTCACTAGAAGCCAGTTTTTGCTTTTGATGTCACTTGCCATTTGCAGACAAATGAGCCTAGATGTTTTCACTCAGCCCAGCCTGCCCATCAGGTACAAAGTCCAAGATGTCTTGGGAAGATAAACACACAGAAGAATCTGGGCCCTCAGATTCTTTATAAACTAGACCCTGAGAAAGTGCATACTGTGTCATGTCCTCATAAAGGATGAGTTTGGATTGTGCATCTCTGGCTTATACTCCATATATTATTATCTTTATATAGCCTCCTGATTAAAAAGTAAGGATGAGAACATTCATTTTTTTATAAAAGGCCCTGGCCAGGTGGCTCAGTTGGTTGGAGCATCATCCATTACACCAACAGGTTGTGGGTTTGACTCCCCGTCAGGGTGCATACTTAGGTTGTGGTTTTGTCACTGGTTGGGACATGCGTGGGAGGCAATCGATTGATGTTTTTAGGCTCTTATCCTTGTCCTGAAGTGTTAAAATGTCACAATGATGAGCCTGCATGAGGATCTATTTTTATTTATTGTGGCCAGCACCTGGTAGGTCTTCAGCTCTGTTGATTTTAATGAATTACCAGAAGATCTCTTCCCATCTGTTCTCTTAGTCTTTTTCTGGGACTCCTACTTGTCAGTTGAAGGCTCTTCTAGGCTGGTCCTCTAAGTGTTTATTATTTGTCTCCTATTTTATTCCTCTGTTTTACCTTCAGGGATATTGTTTCAACTTCTTTTTTGAAACTTTTACTGATATTTTCATTTCTACTTCCTACTTTTAAGCCTCTGATTCTTATTTTTTTAATATAACAACATCTTGTTCTTGTTTCCTGGTTGTGATAGTCATTTTTTTTTAAGGTTTCATCTCTGTATGTTATTTTATTCCAAGTTGTTGTATATTTGGCCTGATTCTTTCCTATTAGAAGCCTCCTTCAAATGTTGGTGATCTTGGCTACCATTCATATGTAAGAGTAGGTGCTACAAAACTGACAGGAAGTACTCCACTAAATACTGCCCAGCCTATGAGACCAGGGGCTAGAATTTTGCCAGGTCACTATTCTTAGGAGCTAAGTAGATGACCATATATCCCTGCCAGGAGATAGTTTAATCTACCTCTCATTTCCATCACTTTTTTGGAAAAGGAAAAAAGAGAAGATTTTAACGTTTTTGAAACTAAGAACTCCCAACAGGGTCATTTCTTAGTAAGGGAGTTTACGTGGGGAGCTACCAACGACCTACTTACACATACACATACACACACACACAGAACTCCTTTCAATGTTTTTATGTAGGAAAATAAGACCTGAATATCAGGCAAACCTGAAATGGGAAAGAATCCACAAAATGGGAATTGCATAGTCTCAAGAGGGTGTTTATGGGAGGGAGAAGGGAGGACTCTTAGCTTTGCAGGCATGGGAGGAAATCTGAATGAACTGGCTATATGTAGACAGGCCTCAGGATTGTGGATATGTTTGCTTTTCAAAGCACCTGGCTGTCTAGTATCTTAAGCTCTACATCCTGGATGTTTGTCGACCAGCTGTGTCCCATGGATATCTCTACCTCCCAGGATTATGGTTCAAGAGACAAAGCTTGCTTGGATGAATATTTTTTTTTTTGGATGATTCACACAACAAATTCTTTTTATTATTTATTTATTAAATTATTATTATTTTTTTTTTACACAACAAATTCTTGACGTTCCCTGATGGGTTGTGGAGTGCTGGCAAAGCTCTCACCTAACAGGGGCTTTCTTTCCCTTCCCTCTCCAGCTCATTCCCATGTTTGGAACTCAGATTTCTGTCCCTTCAGGGCTCAGAAACAGAAGGCATTCCTGGGGGCGTGTGGAAGCTGCTCAGGCCTGGACCTCAATGAAAATGTACTTATTTCAGCCTCGCCAACAAGTGCTGCTGGCTCCATCCTACTCTGAGGTCCGGGTGAGTTTCTTTCAGAGCCAGCACCATCTTCTGCAAGCATGTCTTTACACATAACTTTCAGCAATGCTTTGCAGGCAGCTGCTTTTCTACATAGGATCAGCTGCCGGAAATGCAGGAAACCACACAGGCCAGAAACAAAAAGACACTCAAGGTATTGTTCGGAGAACACATGTAAGATGTTAGAAACCACAACATCCTACACCTGTGGCAACATCTACTGCAGATGCAAATGTGCTTTGCAGTCCATTTTAGACTTGAACGCATACTGCTTCTAAAAAACAAACTGGGCTGTCTTTCTGCCAAGTTCCCTGCTGTTGATGATTACTCCTGAAAGGCCACACATATTACACCTTTATTGCCTCTGGAGCACAGAAGATTTCATTTGCAAGTGTTTGTCCCAACTCAAGGCAGGGTCATCAGCTGAGGTTTCTGTCAGAGCAGTTTTGGCCCCAGAGATTCTGCTTGCTCTTTCAAAGTGAACAGGAAACCAAAACAAACTCTATAGGGCTTATGCCTAACAAGCAGCAGACTCAGCTAGCCACTCCCCCATTCATTATTGTCCCAAACTAGCACTTACCACCTCAATATTAGTTCTATGAAAAATGCATTAGCTCTGTTAGTTTGATCTCCCTCCTATTGTGTTTCTGAGTCAGGACCCAGTGCCTAGTGAGGTACCTAGGCAACTCACTGTGCAGCAGGAAGCTGTCTTTCCTTTGACTGAGGTTTGAGCACCTTATCACAAAGAGATTTTTATATTGATTAGCTTCCTATTTAAACCCGAGCTATAAACACCATAACCATTAATAGTTTCACTGTTCAGAATATATGAATGTTCTCAAAACTGATGACAAGCTACAATTTTGGGCAAGGTCCACGACCACAAACTCTTGTGTGCTTTAAGAACCAGAGAGGCAGTGGGGCTGGGAATAGCAGGAGTGTTACATGATGCCGACTGTCTCTTAGGAAATCTTTTTAAAGTCAGAGACTCTTTGGGAATTTTTTTTTTCATTTTTGTTTTATTTTGTATTGCTTTTAGGGTCTTTCTGCCTAAGCCAACTTCTAAGCAGTGGTACTGTAAAGCAAGCATGTCAAACTTAAGTGCAAACATGGGACAAATAAATGAGGCCTGTGGCTTGTGGGCCATGAGTTTGACATGCTTGCTGTAAAGGTTTGGTGAAAGAGACCTTGAATGCTTTCCTATTAATTTTGTCCCTGAGTACCTTGAGCAAATCTGTCTGATGGTCAGTTTTCTAAATGGCACTTTCTCTGTTCTTCTTAGAGTTGCAATGAGGACCAGATATATCTTCTATGGAAAACATAAAGCGATTACACATGTAAGGTCCTTTTTTTAATTTTAAAGTTAAGAGGAGCTTTACTCAATTGCTGTATTAACTTACCTATTGCTATGTACCAAATCACCCCCAAAACTGAACAGCTTAAAACAATAATCATTTATTATTTCAAAGTCTCTGTAAGTAAAAAACTCAGGAGTTACTTAACTAGGTAGTTTGGGCTCAAGGTGTTTCATGAGGATGTAGTCAAAAGTTGGTGAGGGTTGCTATTATCTGAAGGTTTGAATGGGGCTTGGGAATCCACTTCCAAGATGGCTCACACACATGGATCCTGGCAGGAGGTTTCAATTTCTGGAATACATAATTTAGAATGAAGTATGAATGAAAGAGGGAAGATGTTGGTACCCCACCACCACCACTCTAGTTATGAGCATTTTAGAAAGGACTGTATCAATTCTAATTAGTTGTAGAATCAACATAGATGACATTTCTTTATTTGGCACTATACTATGAGATAATACAGACAATTGGTCTTAGTCATTGTCTCCAGGGGTCAACATTTTTAGTTGAGGAGATAGTTTACCTAGAAAAATAATTGGAGTACATCATAGTTTACTTGTGTGCACTCTTTCAGGTAGTTAACATCTTTAAGGCAATGACTACTTGACCTCATAAAGACAACTTGACCTTCTAAGTACACTGAGATTTCAGAGGAAGGTGTGGGCTCAGACAGTGCAGCCAGGTCTGCAAGTGCCAGAAGTACCTATAAGATGCCAGAAGGCGCCCTAGCTGGTTTGGCTCAGTGGCTAGAGCATCTGCCTGAAGACCAAAGGGTCCAGGTTTGATTCAGGTCAAAGGCACATGCCCTGGTATCTGTTCGAACCCCAGTAGGGGGCGTCCAGGAGGCAGCCGATCACTGATTCTCTCATATTGATGTTTCTATCTCTCTTTCCCTCTCCCTTCATCTCCGAAATCAATTAAGAAGAAAACTGTTTTTTAAAAAATGCCAGGC
Source organism: Murina feae (assembly GCA_004026665.1). Lineage (NCBI taxonomy): Eukaryota > Metazoa > Chordata > Mammalia > Chiroptera > Vespertilionidae > Murina > Murina feae. The sequence goes on from PVJC01000184.1 coordinate 52,518, forward strand.
AGTGTGTGTGTAATCTAGAGAAGAGATACTGATGAGAGAGCGTGTGTGTGCGTGTGTGTGTGTGTGTAGGGAGGGTTTGGAGAGGTGACCTAGTGCTGCCCTTGCTAAGGTCACCAGAAGAACAGGGGTGTGTAGCAGGGCCCTCCACTTCTGAAAGGCAGCCTCTTTACAGCCAGGATGAGGAAATGCAGGAGTCAACAGTCACACCCGTTCCTCCCATTTTTTATTTATTTATTTCCCCTCCCATTTTTTTTAAACCTTCTTGGTTCTCAACAGCAAACAAAGCTGCAGGGAAAGAGGGCATTGCTCTTCTGACCTTTTAAGTGTTTTTAAACGAAAGCACTTTCTCTTAATATATTTGAAAAATCTGGAAGGAATAAGATAAATCAATGCCTTAAGCTCCACCAGCTTCAGGTTTAGTCATTTTTCTTGCACCGAATTCCCCAGAGTGCTTAAAGAGCAGTAAGAAAGCAGAGCTGTCAGCATGGGAAGCCAGTCTTCTAGACTTCGGGATGAACTGGTAGGTCGACTTTTATTCAAAACAAACACCAAATCCCTCTCCCACTTATCTTGGGCTTTCAAAACCGGCCCTCAGCCGCAGACTGCACATGCCTCCTTTTGGAGCTGGCCTCAGACCCTCGCTCCTCTCGCTCCGGCCCACACTCATTCACTGGGGGACGCCCCTGCCCTCTGGAGGCAGGAGGACCGGATTCCGGGGGACGCGACCTTCAGCCCCCAGAAGCCCGCACGCCCGGCCCGTGCTGCCGGGGCGTGAAGTGCGGGGTCTGTGCTCCTTCTCTGAAGCAGGACACACATTTCTCCCCGCCCAGCGGTTCCCGGGGGGCAGGCCCGCTCCCTCGGGAGTCAGCAGAGGGACCGGAGTGCAGCGTCCAGGGCGGCATCGCGCGGGCCTCGCCTTCCCCGGCCTCCGGGTCAGGCAGCCGCTGCCTTCGTGCAGGTACCTCCGCGGCGGCCCGCGCTCCCCTTCCCCGCGGCGCCTCCCGGCCCAGCTGCAGACCCAGCCCGACGTGGGCTCCTTAATTTGGCAGCGGCGGGAAGGCCGGCCGAGCCGCGGCGGTGCACCCGGGAGGCCTTTGTGCGCCCAGGGTCAGGGCAGGGGGCAACCGAAACACGGCTGAACCTGCACGCGCTCCCGCGCGCGGGGCGGCTGCCCGGGCCGCTTCCTCCGGCCGCGCCGCCAGCCCCGCCTTCTCGCCCGCGGCCCGGCTGAGCGGCCTCTGGAGCCCGGGGGCGCGGTGAGCCGGACCCTCGCGGAGACCGACCCGAGCTGGGAGCAGGCGCAGCGCGCCCGGCCCTCCTCCCCTCGCCCGCCCTGCGGGAGCCGGCGGGCTGCGGGCTGGGCCGACGCTCCCTGCGGCCTCCCGCCTTCGAGAGTCAGTCCTGGGGGTGCGGGCCCTGCCCTGCCCACGGCCGCCCCGCGCCCCCCCGGTTCTCCCCGCTCCCTCACCAGAAGGGGCGCCAAACCCGCGGGGCTGCGGCGCGCGGCCCTCCCGCTCAGACCCGCTGCGAGCCAGGGCGCAGGGCCTGGTCCGGGGGGCGCAGGGCCTGGTCCGGGGGGCGCAGAGCCTGGTCCCGGGGGCGCAGTGGCAACGCCTGGAGCGTGGGGCGCCGGCGCCCGCGTGGCCACCCCCGTGCTACCGCGTGTGCACGTGGGCAGCCCCGACCTCCCGGGCCGGCGGGCGTGCCGGAGGGGCGAGCAGCTGGGCGCAAAGAGGGGCCGTGTCCGCCGGGCGGAGCGCGAGGTGGGGGCCCGGAGCCCCGCGCGCGCCCGCACCCCGAGGCCGGCAGCGCCTGCTGTGCTTTCTGTATCTCAGGCCCGTTTCCTCCGCCGGCGAGTTCGGACTTGGAGGTCCTGGCGCTCGGACCCCCCACCCTTGGGCTCGTCCGCAGAGGCCTGGCCTCCGCGGCGGGACGGGGAGGGGCTGCGCTGCTTTGCACAAGTGGGTCCAGCAGATGAATTGTAGCAAGTTTCGCGCAAACACGGCGGCCCCCTCCTGTGCCTGTGGGTGACTGTTGTGACATTTCGCAGCAAGGAAAACCATTTCCTCTGCCGGTCAGCGCTAACCACGTGTAATTGGCCCCGAAGTCTGTTGCATTTGGGGGAACTGTTTGCGATCTCCCATCTGTTTTCATCTCGCGGTTCAAACGGGTCTGTGTTTACCCTTCTGTCGGGGAAATTGGTTTACATGCGCAGCAATTTCGGTGCGACACCGAAATATTCCCTTGAACTGGTGCTGCGGGCCGCCAGGCTTTGTACTGCTAATAACCCCCCATTACGTCTGTCAGGAGACATTGACGCGGCCTCGCGGTCGGGCCCATCAGGGAAGTTCAGATCCCAGGCTTCTCGGAGCTCCTGGAAAACCACTGGGTCTCAGGCGGTGGCCGGGGGCGCGGGCCTGGGGGAGGTGGCCGAGCGGCGGGGAGCCGGCGGACCGCAGGGGTGCCATCGGGGTACGTTCTGTGTGTGGGGGGGGGCGGGGGGAAGGTGTGGCCGAGACCGACGCCGAGACCCCCACAGCTGTCCCCTCTTCCCGCCCCGCAGACGCATTTGGCGGCTTTCTGCTCGCCCGGCGATGGGCAGCCTGGAGCCCAGACCCCACGGGCGCCGCAGGGGAGAAGTGGCCTGAGCCCGGGACCAGTGGGTCTCTGGCCCGCGCTGTGCAGCAGATTGAGGATGGGCGGAGGTGGAGGTGCTTCGGGAGGGACAGGTCTCCCTCCCGGGGCTGGGGGCTCGGAGAGGGGCCAGGGCAGCGGAGCCGGCCGCTCCGGGCGGACGTGGTGCTGGTGGGTGGCTGTCTCGTTTGGCCCTCGGTGAGCGCCTGCCAGGCCCACCGGGTGAGGAGCGCGGAGCCGCCGGCCTCCTTGCGCCCAGGATGTGCGCTGGAGCCGCACCCCGCTGCCCCGGGCCTGAGTAATCGGAGAAATTGCTCTGAAATGCGCCGGCCTCCCTGGCTGAGAGGCCCGTCATCAGCCTCTGGCATGTGTGCAAATGCTGATTTTGCGGGTGTTACTTAATCCCCGCCGGCGGTGGGAAGCCTGGGGTTGGTGCAGGCTGGCCTCCCACCGTCAGGCTTCTTCCTGGTCTGCTCTCTGCAGACCCAGCGCCAGGACAGGGTTGGGTGATGGGTCAGGGTATGTCTGAAGCCACATCAGACATACCCCTGACCCATATCCTAAAGATTGGGGACAGAAGAAAAAAGGAAAAAAGAAAAGGTGAAAATGAAGCTGTTGGCAGCCATGTCTGTGGCCTTAGCTTGGGCGATTGTCCCAGTGTCCTGGCAGAAGCGAGCCATTTCCTGTTCATGCCAGGCTACCTTACTCTTTCACAGGGAGGAACAGTTGGGAGAGAAAACCGTGAGTTCCACACAGTACCGGGTGTGACCAAGGCTGTCTTGGTGAAGGTGCAGAGGGAGCAATAGTGGGTTGTTGGTTTAAGCCTCAATACTAGAAACAGCCAAGACTGTCTGTGGGAGGCCGTAAGGTCAGCCGGGGACTTCACCACAAAGAGAGCCCCAAGTTTCAGTCTTGTGGGTTAGAGAGGTGACCTTTAGGGTGGAAGTCTACTCCTGCGGGGATGCAGGGAAACAAAGAGCTGTGTCCCCACAGATCAAGTGTCCATCTTTTCCAAAGGTGGAGGAAATAAGCACCACCACCACCACACCCCCTCCTCCCCCCGCTGACAAGCCCTGCATTCCCTCCACCATCCCACACTCCCTGTTTCATCTGACTTATGTAGAGTCTGTAGAGAAAAAAGGAGTGAAAATTCCAACCTACACCTAACCCTGTAAAGCCCCCAAAGCAAAGAATGCGCCCCCCCCCCCCAAGGAAGAGAATGTTGATTCACATAACTACTTGACTGTAGGTTTGAGTAGGGGCAATCTCTCTTTTCAGATCCTTGAACATTTTATTCTGTGGCTTTTTCAGTACTTTCTACGAAAAACAATTCCACAGAGGATGTGAGAAAACCCCTGGAAGCTAGGTTTAGTCAGTTAGTAAAGATGAACTAGAAGGTTTGTCCTGAAAAGCAATGATTCATGGTTCTGCTTGTTATTCGTGGTCAGCATTGCCACAAAGCATGAGGAAAGACAATAGAATTATCTGAGAGGACAGTGCTCACATATCCAGGGCAGCATTAACAGAGGGTTTTCCTCTAACCCGGTTTCTTAGCAGAGGCTGACTTTGCCTTACTAATTGTCATTCCTGATACTTGTTTTCTTTTGTCCTTCCTACCCATCTAGTACTACTGACTAACCTTACACCAAAGAGACCCCTTACACAATCTGCTTTAGAGAGACTATTTGCTTAGCACTGAACAATAACAAAAGGGCGCAAAAGCATATGTGTTTCCTGCCCTTCGGGAGCTCCTCATTTACCTGGGGGAAGAGACTTAGAAAACTTAGGATATTCATATCCATTAAGGAATAGGAAGGGACTATATGGCGCTGCTGAGAGAACGAGTGAGGGACACACCAGCGTCTTTGCAGCACCATCAGAGCACAAGGAACGGCGCAGGTCGCAGGCATCTTCTCTGGGTCACCCAAAGTGGTCTTCAGGTCCCATGGGAGAGAACACTAGAAGAGGAGACTGGGACGGCAGCAGCCAGATGGTGCCTGGCTCAGCCTTGTGTTTCTTTTCCTGCCCCTTCTGCTCCTGTAGCGGCACCAAAAAGACAGAAGGGCAAACCTGGAATTCATGTTATGTGTCTATGTGTGTGTAGGGTGCAGGGGGTGAAGGAAAGGCCAACTCCATTGTCTGGTCATTCTCTACCTGTGGGAGGGTTGAGGAGCTCCATTTCCTGGCTGTTGACCCGGAGCTACTTGCCTTGCTATTTGCATCAGCATGATGTGCCTACATGTAATCTGGGGAAAATCAACTAACTGGATTATAAGCTAAAGAATCACGTGACTTCCCCCCACCCCCCAGGCTCTCAACTGCTGCTGTAGGACAAACATTGCCAACAAGACTGCCACCATCACAGGATGAATCTAAAGGACTTAATTGCCTGTGAGTAATTTACTGAAGTATTTGAAATTTTGTATGTGATTAGAAAAAATAATCATGGGGGAACAGCCACTGCATTTCTAATCATTTTCGAGGCCATTTTTACCTGGTTGATGTTTGAAAGCAAAATAATTTCTTCTGCTTGAGAAAATTGTTTGATTCTGTTACTCCACATGCTCTTGGCAGAGTTAAAAACAAACCGGATACAGTTGCTGTTTTGATTCTAACGGTCCTATCCTTCTACCCCCACCCCCCAGGCACACACTCTGGTTTGATTTTTCAGACCACACACAGAGCGATCCGAATGTTCCATAAGTGATCACAGTCTTATCAATTCTATAGTTGGCAGAACACTTGCTTTTTGACCACCTGCCTCTTCACAGCATTGCACTGTGGGAAGAGGTCCCCTACTTTCCTAGCATGGGATGTGGTAGGGTGATCCTCATGGCCCATCTGCTTTATCATTTAAAACACAGCTGGTTTAAGTCCAGTTGTTCTGAAATCTGCTTTCCTCAGATTTTGCCCAAGACCTGTAACCCTGATCATTCATGATGAGCCCCTGTGACTGAGTCTGCCCAGCCCCTGTGCCAGGAAACAGGGCTCAGCCCCTCTGTTGGGGCAGCCAGGAGCCTGGAGGGTCCTGCTGCTCAGATGCAGGGTGGCATCTCCGCATTCACCTTCGCACTTCCCATCTGTACACCAAAAGCCCTGCCTGCCCCTACAATATCGGAAACAAATACTTAAAACTTTTGTCAACTGTGATCAGTTGATTTTGTTTTCTATTAATGGAATTATTAAGCATTTAATCCCCCCCATGTATGTGTTCATTTGTTCATTGAAATGTTGCCCAGCACACGGAGTATTTGATGATCATTTTCATCTCTTTTGGAAAACTATGTGAGTTTTCAGGGATAGCCACGGAGAGCAAGATTAAGTTTATATGCAGTTAGGAAAGCCTCCAACTAGTCGAGGCCATGCTCCTGGCAGAGTGGATGGGGTCAGTGCAGCTGGATAAGTGAGTAAGGAGAGGGAGGGAGAGTAGATGGTCCGGAAAGTCTAGTTTCCAATATTTTTTAGCAGGTTCTGGCCATGATCTTATAATGGTACACTTTCAGATATGATAAATATTCTAGATGTTAGAGGAGAAAAAAACAAAAGGACCACTTTTTAAAGAAAAGCAACTTAAAAAGAAAAAAATGGTCATGCATGTTTAATTCTAGCAAAAACAATGATTATACATAAATAAGATATAACACTACAGTTATTCCTAATGTATATATGCTTAATTTTTTCTGTCTGCATTTCTTCCACCTAGATACATAGATAGAATGTGAAATCAAAGTCAGCATTTATCATTTGTAATGTTCAAGAAAATTATTTTTTCCTTAAAATGTACAGAATTTTTATCTTGGAGACATTTTTAGGCATGAAACTCATTTTAGATTCTAAAAAAAACATTTTCAGTTGTTTCTTTAGCTGAGTTAGCTTTGCCCATTTTTCTAACTGTGCTTTTATTCATTTATTTATTTTTGTGATTTATAAAAATGTCTTCATCATTTTAATAGTCACCCCTGGGTACATGGGCAATGGCTTAGGAAACTTTCAAAATATGGTAATACCACTATAGCAAAACACCATTACAGCAACAAAAAACACAAACCCACTGAACACAAGCCCAGAACAACATTCCTCCAACTATCTAGGGAAAATAAACCAAAAAGAGCTATCTTTCATCGTGCCTGGAAGGTCAGCTCACTGGGCTCTCAGGAGAACAAGAGGAATGGTATTTCACAGAGGAGGGCCCCTTCTGGAAGACCCTCTGCTTCCAGCCCATAGAAATGCACTCCAGGCTGGGATGTGGAGACTGAGCTTATCCAAGAAGGGAAGTCGAAGGAATGAAGCAACATAGAGCCTGTCCCACCTCGTCCGGGGCTGCATGGATGAATAGACACATGTAGCGGTCCATTTGAGCTGAAAACCACTCTTGTCCCATAAGCTGAGGGCAGATATATATATATATATATATATATATATATATATATATATATATATATATATATATATATGTATATAACTTACTGTTATTTGTAAAGGGCTGAAGAAAAGATTTGTGTTTTGTGTTGCAGCATCACGATTGATGTAGACATGGATTTCGAATCCCAGCTGTTGATTTTTACTAGATGTGTGGTCTTGGGCAAGTCACATAGCTTTTCTTGAATCTTAAGTATCTTTCCTATTGAAATCAGAGACCTCAGTAGCCATGTCACTGAGGTGCTATGAGAAATAAATGAAATAACACACGTGAAGGCACTGATTTCATGTATTGAAAGTGCTCTATTAATGACTGTATGGCTATGTGGAGTTTTTCTGGAGTCTGAGTCATCAGGGAAAAAAAATTGCCTGGACTCTTTCCCTGTATTTCTTTGGGTGTGCACAGCCTCTCCAACTGTGAATCGGATGTGAGTGAATGCCTGAAGTACCCAGAGAATGGAAGGGTGGCCTGGTCCGAGGGTGGGGCCCCATATTGTACCCCAAACGACAGCGCAGGGGTACACAAACACAAACTTAGAGTGTAAGGCGGGGGAGGGGGCGTTCTGGCAGAGCCTGGAGTTAGAGAAAATGTAACAGGGCAGGAGACAAAGGCAGAGGGCACATGGGTAGGTCGTGTTGACTGCCAGCCATGTTGGAGGCAGTGTGGATTGATGGTTATAGAAGTCTCTGCTTGGAGCAGTGCTCCGTACACTGGGTACTGGTACTTTCGAGAGGCAACAGAAACTCAAGCTAAAGTGCACGACATAGAATGAGCTGCATGAGTCTGCTTTCCCCGCTTACTGGATGACCTTGTGAAGTTCCTGTACCTCTGTGCCTTAGTTTCTTCATCCATAACATGGGGATGGCAATAATACCTACTTCTAGGGTTGTTGTTGTGATTGAATGAGTTAATAAATGTCAAGTACTTAGCACAGTGTCTGGCAGGCAGCACATATTTGCTGATATTGTTGTTATTGTTATTGCCAGTGAGCTGGCCACTCCCCTTTTGAAACCTCCAGCTCAATAAATGTAGATTACCCCACAGCCAACTTGAAGGAGAGCCCAGGGGACTCCTTCTTGCATCACCCAGGGACCTTTCTGTGGTTCTCACCTGCACCACTGGCCATACCTACATCATCCTAAGATTGCTCTTGCACAGTTCTCTAGGAATAGATACCTTACCCTTCCCAGCAGGCTATCCCAGGCCACACCCTCACTCCACCTCTAGATACAGTCTCCATCTCTCACCTGTGATCGTTCACCATTGTCAGCTCTTCTACTGTGTTCTTCCTCTACCTTCTGGTTCCTGAGTGTCACCAAGGGTTCATCTGTATCCTGTAAACTCTCAGAGGACCTTGCACTAATCAGACCAGGGCAGCTATTGGCCAAGATGAGTACATGGGTGGGTGGACTTAAAGGACAGTGCTTGGTTTCTGATTTTCATAAAACCAGCAGAAAATGAAAAATGGAGCATCTCAAAAATTAAATGCCCAGGTAGTGTTTAATGAATTCAATAACCTTATTCATCGTGGTACTATAAATCCAGAATGATGCCACCATTATTTTAAGAGGGAGAGGATAAATATTAATGCCTTCCCCAAACATTGCAGGACTCGGCAGTTTTCGCTAACAACTCCTCTGTTTGCAGGAGTGGACTTGAATTTAGCAGTGGGAGAGGCCTATGGTTATAGTAGTCTCTGCTTAGAACAGTGCTCCATACACTGGGCACTGGTACGTTCTTGGTTAGCTGTCTGAGATTCAGACAAGCCTGCCTTCTTGGTTAGCAGTCTGAGATTCAGACTAGCAGTCGTAGTATTCTGTCACGATGGACATAGCAGAATGAGCTGAACATGGCATTTTAGAGCCCTGCACCTCCCGATTGTGAGTAGTTTAATTCATACCCTCCATGTAGCTTTGCTATTGACATTTATTAGCTGAGAGTGTTGCTGCCAACACAAGTTTTGAGTAGATTGCGGTGTAAACAGATTTCCTCTTTACACATTCTAATCAGCGCAGGAGTGTTTTTATTGAAACCGTATCTCAGCCTAAGCCTCTCTCACATGTAGGCACACATGTACAGAGTTTAAATTGTATTTATGGCTGGTAGATGTTCTAATTATGGGGCTGCATGTGTTCAGAGAGGAAAATTAAATCAGTAAACATAGGAGGCCAGGATGCCCTTCCGCTCTGGTTTGGGTTCCTCATGGTTTTAGGCTTTGAGAAGTCCATGCTGTGAAATGGTGGGTGACCATCCAGGCAGACATTTGTCTCCCAGTCGATTTACAGTGTTACCTACAGGCTTCCCCCCCTTGATGAGGTAAAGTGATTCATAATTGCCTGCTTTATCCTAGCCCATTACAGAGCAATGTCCAACAAGCAACTCTTCTAGATAATGTCCAGGGCCTTTTTTTTTTTTTTTTCCATATTAGAATACCCAGGATGCTGAAATAAACAGGGATGTAATTGATGTTGCGCCCTCCAGCTCAGTCCCACGCTGCTGTTACAGTGATGACAACGCATAGGTTGCCATTCACTAAGCAGTGCCCAACTTCTGTGAAACCCACCTAAGGAAATGAAAATGCCCCACCTTTCCCAGCACCACTCAAGGATGCAGCCCTGGCTGCCACAGACCAATGGATGCTGCTATATAGTTAACTCAGTAGGACTGTAGTTTGTAAAATGGGCAAAATATGTGCTCCAAGAATACGCAGAGCACCATCTAGCCAGGTCTGTCCAACCACAGTAATTTTGCTGCTGCAGGCAAAATGCCTTCCTGGTATAGGTTTGAGTTGACAGATAACTGAAGGACATTTTTGTCTCGCCCACACTCCCAGATTATTCAGCTTACTCTTTAAAACACCGCTCAGCCCCGCTCCATGCGGATGGTGTGGTGTAGACCTGGCACTGTACACTGAATAATCTCTTTGCTGACAGCTGAAAAGTAAAGGCATCTGTGGCAATCAGATGGGGTGCCTCAGGTTGGTTCCAGATGTCAAGCTGATTAATGCTGGAGTGAGCTCTGCCAGCAGCCAGGCCATGCGAGTGCACAGATTCCCAGGAAACAGCCTGGTGGTTGTGGCATCAGTGGGTAGAGACATTCGCACAAATATGTATGAGCAGATGCCAGCCCTGCTGTACAGACTTCTAGAATGCCCAGAAAATTGTGGACTCTTCCAGGATACACATCCCAACACATACAAGTTTTCAGCCATTTTTCAGGTTTCCCAGCACAGGAAGTTTGTTCTGTTAAATTAACATCTGTATTTTTATGCCAAGAGGCCCAACTCAGGAAGTCCAGTGGGAAAAGCCCAATTAAAAGTGAGGATGTTTGGGACAGTGAAACAGTACATTTCCGTACTGCTTCTGGTTTTCCAAAGCACCTCAGACTGCTTTCTCACCTCACTTTTAGTTTGCATCACTGTGAAGAAGGTGTGATAATGTGAGGGACCCAGAGCTTGTGTTTTGAAGTACTTTGTGGGTATAAGGTGCCATGGCCAAGCCCCCTCCCCATGGGCCGCCAAGAGATGGATGAAGGGTCACTCAGAAGTCATGCAGCTTAGTCAGCATAAGAACTACAAGCTCATCTGCCCCCTCCCCTGCTCATCCTCAAAGTGTAATCCCTGGACCAGCAGCAGCAGCCTTACCCCAGACCTAGAGTATTTGAAACAGGCTCACGGAGGCGCCGCACTGGTGAGGAGAACTTGAAAATAAGACCTTCCACATGTTTTTATAGACCTGCCTCATCTTTTATTATAATGGGCAATTACTGTTTGCGGGAAACGAGTAAACTCGTCATATCGCTTTTTATACCAAGGCGCGGGAGACGAGTTTTTTCCAAAAACTATGAGTAGAGACAGATTCCGTCAAATATGGAGGGCCTGGCATTTCAACAACAATGAAAATGTGCAAGACAACTCAGATAGACTTTGCAAAGACAGACCATTATTGGATTTTTCTTCCCATTACGACGCGATTTGCCGGGAAAATGCCTGCTTACATTGGGTTAAAAGGCATTTCTCTGCTTAACCAGGTATGGAAACCAAACGAAATGTCAGCTTCGTTCAAAGTCCATTTCACTTTTATTCTAGTACAGTGACTTTTGAAAATACATAGATTTAATTTCAGTGCAACTATTTCTTAGGTCTGAGTCTTTTTTTTTTTTTTTTTTTTAAATCCATTACACTGTGGTTTGTATTTCAGAAAAATAAAACACTCTCTGGGTTCGTTTTGCTTTCAGATTGCAGTTAGGTTTGTCCCTGTTTGTCTGATTTTTGGTTCCAGATCCTCAAGCCTAAGCAGATGACGGGCTTCCTCTCCAAGTTTACTTTCCGTCTGACTGTACTTCCACTTTAGAATGTGTGTGTGCACCAAGCACACCCGGCAAAACTGAAATGAGAGGCAAGGGAAAGGGCAGGGCAGACATGTTAATACAAGGAAACTTCAAATGGAGCAACTGAAACTTATATTGAGAACATTAGCAATCACTTTCTTCTGTGGCGGGTGCGGGTACCTCTGATTCTAAATGAAGTGTTAGTGTTTGTGGGGTGATAACCTTGTCCCACTGAATTATGATGAGAAAACAACCCCATTGCCTACAGAGCCAAAAACGAACCTCAGAACCGCTTAACTCATCCGTCAAACAAATTGTATTTTAGGAAATGCAGGACAGAGAAAAATGCACAAAAGAAAAGGAGATTTATTTATTTGTGCAAAAGTAGAATGACAGGCATTTGAGTAGATTTAAATAGCATTTTGGGAGAAAAAAAAATGTGATTCATTGCCAGCTATTAAATCTTGTTTACCCTTCTTTAAACTAACCAGAAACACATTTTGGAAAATGCTAGTTAACAGTTTAAGCATTGAAAGCCTCCTGCTGGTGCTGCCTTTGCCTCCCTGACTTCCAAGGGGCAGAGGAGGGGTGAAGCAAGGGACTATTGTCTGAGAGTCTGGGGCAAGAGGCGATTTCCAGGCCTGCTTTCCAAGTTCTCCCCCGGCCTCCGGGAGAGTTCCTCAGCTTCCTCCAAGGGGGATGCTCACCTCAGGGCAGCAGCGAGAAGCTCCATATTTACAAAGTGGTTTCCAATGAAATGATACAAAACATTACTGCAAAGAGATAGTCACTGACAAAATGACAGGTCCCTCAGAAAGTGCCATGGCCACAATAGCTGTCATTATCATAGTATCTCCCGGAACAACAGCTGACCTGCCAAATGCTGATTCCAGACACAGTTATGTGACCAAATTTCTTCAGACCACTTGACAAGGATCTTGAAAAATGTGCTAAAATTCCAGTTCCTGGGGGAAGCAATCCCTCTAGGCTGAATTATGCTGTGTGTGGCCCTTCCAGGCTGGTCCCACCTTCTTCCTGCTACAGGGCCCCCACCCCCAGCATCTCCTGGCTAAATGTATTACTAGAAGTATTTGAGTCATCAGTGCCCTTAGAATTAGAAGGATCCACTTGATTTAATTAATTACACAGACATAACACATTTCTGAAAGAGGCCACCAGCATCTTTTTGCTTTTCTAAGCAAGTAATTCCATGAGGATTGCCTAGGGTTGTGATCTCAGCACTATCTAGAAAGGGGGCTCTGCTAAGTTTAAGGCCACAAGGAAACAGGCTCATTAGAACCAAAGAACCACTGTCCCCACTCCCCTGTCTCCTCCCACTGTGGAGGTCTAGGCAGAGAGAGTATCCACATATGGTCTGCTGACTTGCAAGTGTCAGAGCAGTTTATCTGTGCTGGCTCTGCCTCTCCCTCTCCCTCAAAACCTTCAAGTTTTCTCTTTTGTCCAACACATCATGTTCCCTCACGGATTTCTATGACTGTTATAAGTTCCTTGAGGACAAGAACTGTGTCTTACTCATTTTTAAAAATATTTTTGTTGATTTTTAGAGAGAGAGGAACAGCAGGGAGAGAGGGAAAGAGAGAAAAACATCAATGTGAGAGTGCAACATCAATCAGCTGCCTCCTGCATGCCCCCACCTGGAATCCGGCTAGTAACCCGCGCATGTGCCCTGACTGGGAATCAGACCAGCAACCTTTTGATGCATGGGACACCGCCCAACCAGCTGAGCCACACTGGCCAGGCTTTATTCTTTTTTATATCTCCTCTCATAACATGGATGAACCTTGGGAACATTATGCTAAGTGAAAGAGGCCAGGCACAAAAGGTCACATATGGGATGATTCCACTCAGATGAAATGTCCAGAATAGGCAGATCCATAGACAGAAAGTTGATTTGTGGTAGCAAGGGATCAGGGGAAGGGAGAATGGGAAATGACTGGTAATGGTACAGGGTTTCTATTTGAGTTGATGGAAGTGTTCTGGAATTAGATGGTGGTGATGGTTGCTCTACATTATAAATATACTAAAACTCAGCAAAGCGTACACTTTAAAATGGTAAGTTACATCACAATTTAAAAATGCAAAAACAAAAACAAAAACACCCAAGTTGCCAGGAAGTAGCAGCCCCCTTTCCTTCTTTCTTCCCTCTGAGCCCATGGGAAACCTTGTTCAAACGTTTGCATACCCCAGACCTTTTGCATTTTGGACTCATCGCTTGGCTCTTCCATCTTTTCTCCTACCTTCCAGCCACATCTCTGCCCCTCAGTGACCATCATCTGAGACTCAGATGCCATTCCTTGTATCTGCACTCTGCCTTGGTCCTCGGGGCTGGTTGATCTAGATAAGAGCTCTCCAATCAACACTCTGTCCCTGGGAACCCTGCTCCTGTGAGCTGTTTCTGTGGAAGTTGGATTTCTCAAACGTTGGAAAGCAGCAGGGAGGCTGTTTTAAGAGACTGACTGATAAACAAGGCTTGACCAACTGCCAACTCGGGTAGTCTTCTTTTTTTACTGCTGTCATTTCTGCTGTCCTAAGACAAAGCCTTGGGGTAAAGAGATGCCTCTCTCATGGGGATCCTTGAGGACACCTCTGCCTGTTCTTATCCTGCTGTTCCCCCTGCCACCCCACTCTGCTCAACAGGCACCACCATGAGCACCTCCCTGAGGCCCTTGGGTGGAACCCACACATCTTTTAGCCATAAGTGTGAGGGTTCTCAGGTGCAAACCTCATCACAGTGGCAGCCTGGGCACTTGCTGCGCCCACTCACCTAGCTGCAAGTCTCAGGGCCCCCTGCTCTGCTCTCTGGATGATGATGTGCTTTCTCCCTGTCACAGGTGCCTCAGCCCAGGCACTTTGGAGCCCTGCTTACCTCTCACCCACTTCAGGGAGCACACCTAGGAGCATTATCCCCACAGATGACTCTGAAGGACAAGTGAATTGGGAAGCTTCTCGTCATACTGGCTCTGGGGGAAAAGGGGCATAACACCCACCAAAGACTTTCAAGCAGGAATGCTGAGCTATGATGCAACCAACAATGCAGGCTGTCTCATCAGACCATAGTAGTTTAAGCCGGTTAATAAAAACCAAGACTCTGGGCTGACTTTTTAAACTGAAGAATAAATGCAAGAATAGTTCAGTGGGTTGAAAAGTATTCAAAGGATTCACATCAGGACCCTGGACATTGTGTAGTCCACCAGGAGTGCCCATGGAGCAAGCCGGATCATATATCTGCAGATTTAATGAAAACACATAGCCCTGTCAATGTAACACAACACCCAAACCTGTAGAGAATTTTCATCAGAGTTTATTTGAGCCAAACTGAAAATAGATGCTAGGGAGCAAGACCTCAAATGATCCAGAGAATAACTGTTTTGCACCTTCTTTTATGCATTTGAAATTAAGGAGGGAACATAGGAAGATTACATGGAGGTGGGAGAAAGCAAGGTGGGGATCAGATTACAGGATAGTGAACCAGATTCTAAGCGCTTTCGAGGGTCGTTCAAAGATAAGTCAACCTACATGCACAGAAACAGTGGACAGGACTTGCTTAAGGCAAAGATACACCTTGTACTAAAACGTTATATGCCTGAGGCACCACACCCCACCATGACCTGCACAGCTAGGAATTTATGATTAGATCACCCTGTGGGGTTCCTTTCCACAGAAGCCCCCATTTTTGTCCACAGCCCTAATAATTAGGAGCTTTCTGAACTATCTCCTGTAGGCCAAAGAGAAGATACTTGTAGATTTAGAAGTATGTTTTCCTCAGTTGTGTTAGGGGGTTACTCAGAGGGCTGTGGGGTAAGGAACAAACAAAGATTCTGGATGACCCAAGTAAAGGGGAGTTTATTAGCAGCTCTCTGGTGTTCACAGATTGGCAGGCAGCCTGGAGAACTGAGCTTGGGATAGACAGAAAGCCAGAGGGAGGAAACCTGTAGTATGAGAATGAGGCCAGGACTGGAACAGGCCGGATAAAGCAAAGTTGCCACCCTTGCGTCACTCAAGATTCAAAGTCCAGAGGCATCCAATTGGTTGAATGATCATTCCAGTTATGCCAGTAGCTAACCTCACATGATGGGAGAAGAAAGGACCTAGCCCCTCAGCTTCTGTGATGGGAAGTGAATATAGTCCCACCAACACTACACAGGAGGGGAAAAGGTAATTCCCCCACAAGTAATTAGTGTGTTAATTAGGAAAAGAGAACAGATACTGGATGGACAAAAGCCAACCATTGTTTATTTCATTCGAAGTACAGAAAATCACTAAATTGAATGACAGCTTCTGACTGGATTAGGGTGTCTAGTTACCTGTAGTGAAATGATTGTGTGTTTTACAATGAATCTTAATTTTATGGGAATTCTGGCAAAGGTAATACAGTCTAGATATGAGCTAAAGGAATACCTGAAACTGTTACTACTACTGCTCAGCTTGATTGTTACAGTGGGGACACAGTGACCTAGAATACGGAGCATTTATACAGTTAATCTGAGTCACATTAGGTAAAATAAGCTGAATCAACCTCCTTTAATGGGGGTCTTCAGCCATTTTTTCCTGTCAAAAGATTTAATAAAGGATCATCACTTCAGGTATTGAGGGAATGGGGCGAGGAGACTCACAAGGCACATAGAACCTCTGAGTAACTCATTAGCATTCACAGATAATATATCTTTCCCAATGAGAGCAGCATAGCCTTGATGAGCAGCATAGCTTTGATGAGCAGTTGGCTCTCCACCCGCCTCTCCCCCACAACACACACAGTTGGCGATGAGGGCCCTGCCGGGTTATTCTGGATAGAGTGTGTTAGGCAACATCATTAAGTGGGTTGTGTGCTTTGCTGTGGCCTCTCCTGCCATTTGCGTTTTATTCTTGCAAACAGTGTTGAGCCCTGATGGCTGAAAAAGGTCTACAGTAACTGTGCTGGGCCTACTCCAGAGAAACAGGCGAGAGTGTGCTGGACCACAGTTTTAAGTTTTGCAGCAGCTCATGCCTCCTTAAAGGTGTGGTTGCATACACACAGGGTAAAGTTAGTAGGCAGTCAGGGCTTGGTGGGAGTCCTTGGGCATTGTGGGGGAAATCACAAATATCACAGCAGCCTTGGCGGGTTTAGCAGCAATTATATGAACAGAAGCTGGAGGAGCTGTACCCAGTTCATGACTTCAGGGAATTGGAAAGAAAAGAAGTGTGATTGGCAAGGCACGGCCTGCTCAGTCTCCAGAGGGGGAGACCAGGCAGTGCTCCCTCTCCCAGAAATGCTGCCTCACTCCAGGAAGGATGCCTGCACACAGACACAGCCTGCCTCCAGGCGCTGCTCTTTCCCCACTGGTTTCTCTGAGAATCGACTCAGCTTTTCACGTTTGCAGAGCAAGTTATCAAGGTTTTAGGAGGAGGGAAGTCTGTTTGTCTCTATAGATTTCAGCTTGGTTTTGTGGTTGCAGGAGGTATTCCATTAGGATTCTTGGATAAACCACAGATAACATTCTCTATGCCTCTTTGCATGTAATCCTAGTAATAAAGTGCTTGCCCAATATTTTATTGATTATTGAGAATGATGAATAATAATGCTTGTATTGTTGGAGAGCTTCTGGAGAAAGATAATTAGAAACATATTTTTTTGTTGGGGCAATGAAACAATTGTTATATTAGTTTTTAAGGAATTCTTGTAAAAGAATTAGGATTGCTTCTTTCTTTTCTTTTCTTTTTTAAAGAAAGGCAAATAAAGACCGTGATGCAATGCTAAAATTAAATACATGCTTGGAAAACTTAGAAATCAATTTGTGAGAAATACTGTTAATAATGAAAAATTAAAATACAAAATTAGTTGTTATGGTTATGTAGCCCCACCTCAAAAATTTTGGCTTCCAGGAATGTGCACATTGAATAGACTCCAACTATGCAGTTTCCCTAACATTTTTTCGGCTTCTTAATATGAGCATCATGCATTTTAACTCAAGCTTATAAGATACTTAAGGTCTGTGTCAATATAAACAGGAATAAAATGTCAGTGACCAAACTGTTTGTTTCATGTATAATTTAGCTTCTTAAAAAAATAAAAGAAATGTGGAAGTAGCATTTCTCAGTCCTAGACAATTTAGTCTTTGATTGTATATCTATAGACACAGCCTCAGAAGGAGTCTTTGTGAAGTTCAACATTGAAATTGAGTCAATATTATGCCTATGACCTAATATATTTATTTCTCTGAGGCATATGCATGGGGAAATACTTTCATGTATCTGTTAATACATAATTCTTACTATTCCTTAAACTGTAGCAGAAGGGTGTAAAAATCACAGTGTCCTAGCATGGTGGAAAGGATCATTCACTGGGTAGCGACACCAATGAGGAGACTGTTGCCCTAATTTGAGCAAGAAATGGTGCCAGTAGAGATAGTGAGACGTAGCTGGATGTGAATACTTTTTGAAAGAAGGTGCAATAGGTTTTGCTGGTGGACTGCATGTGGGTGTAAGAGAGGGAATCAAGAATGACTCCCAAGGCTTTTACTGTGAGCTTTGATGTATGAAGTTGCCATTGTCTGTCATTAGAAGAGCTGGTTTTAGGAGAGATCAAGAGCTTGGTTTGGGACTACTGCATTTGAGGTGCCTTTGAGACTTCCAAGGGAAGCTGCCTGGAAGTCAGTTGGAATAAAAGTTAGGGTCTGGGTGAGAGTCTGGCTAAAGATAGAAATCTGCTGGTTATCCATGCACACCTGCATTTAAAGGCTCGGAGTGAGGGAGTTGAAAAGAGGACTGAGGACAGAGAACCCTGGGTCATGCTAAGATTCGGAGGTGCCAGCACACCGTCGGGCTGCCCCATAACCTCAGGTTTGGATTGTGGGCAGTGAGCACCGACAAAGCCTCTCTCTCCATCTATCTCCAAACGCCGGTCACCACACACAGAGGACGCTAGGAAAAGGGGCATTTTAAAATGTTGGGTTTCCCACTGGAAGTTAAAACAAGAAATGAAGCAGCAGGGGTGTGCTGCCTCCAGCTGCCAAGAGCAGCTGCTGACCAGCGTCTCCAGCCCGGCGAGTGGAAAGCAGACCCTGCCCCTGGAGGCGCTGCTTCCATCCAAACTAAACTTCCCTTCAATGACTTCATTGAAAGCTGGTTTACATCATGAAGAGAAACTCCATTTATTTATTTGTAATAACTTCGGGATTTTATGGACCCACAAGAGGGTGTAATTTAAGAAAACATTAGCAAGCTATTCCAAATACCAAGGTTTTGAAACTTACTGTGCCACGTAATCATCAATGGAAAGATTTCAGTATTAAGAATGAAACCCTGTTAAGCCAGTCTTTAGAGGTGGGGAGGTATTGAAATGTATCCTTTTGGTCATGACATCTTGGGGTCCTAGGAAAAGACAACTGGATTTCCAGGAACTCGTTATGAGCAACATATGACCTAATAGAAGTGGCTGCATCTAGTGCCTTCCTCACGAGGCTGGAGCCCTGAGAACAACTTAGGAACTATGTGGGCTATTCCTTTCTCTGTTGCTTTACTTTGAACACAGTATTGGAGAGAATTACATGATGTTTTTAATAGGGTTTTTAAGACAAAATAATTGAGAGGATACCAAGAAAGAGTATGAGCTAAGCATGGCTCTCTGCAGAACTCTATTTTTCAAGTTCCCTTTCTATTAGCTATCATATGTCAGTGATGTTTTTATTTCCTTAAATAGCCAACATCATACATTTTAGAAAAAATTTGAATCGTGTTCAACCCTCTCCTTTTATTGAAAGCATGCAGGACCCAATGGCGGGAGACACAAATTCCCCACCCATCAAGTCCTCATCTTTCATATCCAGGAGACACACATTGAAAAGGGTGGGTGTAGACATATGATCACCTGCTCATCTCACTACAATTATGTGCTCGTGTGTTTTACTTACATATTTAGTCTCCTACTTCCACCTCACTCCACTGGCCTTCCAGAGGGCGCAATTAAATCTTATTTATGTTTATAGCCCCAGACCTATGCTGCTGCTCAACTGTTAAATAAGTTTATGGAATATTTATTATGCTGGACACCGTTAAGCACTGAGGGCCAGGGAGCCCCAGAGGATGAGGGGAGGGAGCAGAATCTACAAAAGTGACTAGGTTACCCTTAAGTAGCTCAAACCTTGTGGAAAGAGAATTATCACTTCAGAGAAAAATTTAAGACCTTAGGGTTATAACTAACATTTCAATAGCAATTTATAGGTTATAAGATGCTTTTATAGATACTATTT
>PVJC01000184.1:72246-84172 GCA_004026665.1 Murina feae
CCCCCCCGTTCTCATCCATAGGTGTACAATTTTTGTCCAGTCTCTTCCCACACCCCCAATACCCTTTTCCTCCCCAAAATTGTCAGTCCAATCTCTTTCTATGCCTCTGATTCTATTCTATTCACCAGTTTATTCTGTTCATCAGATTTTTTATTCACTTGATTTTTAGATTTACTTGTTGATAGATATGTATTTGTTTTTCATAACTTTTATCTTTACTTTTTCTTCTTCCTCTTCTCAAAGGATACCTTTCAGCATTTCAAATAATACTGGTTGGGTGGTGATGAACTTCTTTAGCTCTTTTTGTCTGTGAAGCTCTTTATCTGACCTTCAATTCTGAATGATAGCTTTGCTGAGTAGAGTAATCTTGGCTGTAGGTTCTTGCTGTTCATCACTTTGAATATTTCTTGCCACTCCCTTCTGGCCTGCAAAGTTTCTGTTGAGAAATCAGCTGACAGACGTATGGGTTCCCCCTTGTAGGTAACTAACTGCTTTTCTCTTGCAGCTTTTAAAATTCTCTCCTTGTCTTTTGCTCTTGGCATTTTAATTATGATGTGTCTTGGTGTGGTCCTTTTTGAATTCCAT
The DNA here is from genome assembly GCA_004026665.1 of Murina feae. Lineage (NCBI taxonomy): Eukaryota > Metazoa > Chordata > Mammalia > Chiroptera > Vespertilionidae > Murina > Murina feae. Next base: position 72,832 of record PVJC01000184.1, read on the forward strand.
TTGTTTGGGGTTCTCTGTGCTTCCTGGACTTGGAAGTCTATTTCTTTTACCAGGTAGGGGAAGTTTTCTGTCATTATTTCTTCAAATATGTTTTCAATATCTTGCTCTCTCTCTTCTTCTGGAACCCCTATAATTCTGATGTTGGTATGCTTGAAGTTGTCCCAGAGGCTTCTTACACTGTCTTCATATTTTTGGATTCTTTTCTTTTTGCTTATCCATTTGGGTATTTTTTGCTTCTTCGTATTTCAATTCTTTAACTTGATTCTTGCATTTCTCTAATCTGTTGTTGGGTCTCTATATAATGTTCTTTATTTCAATCAGTGTATGCTTAATTTCTAGTTGGTCCTTTTTCATATCCTTGAGGGCCTCATTAGATTTATTGAGGGTCTCACTAAGTTTATCAGTGGTTTCTAGAAAATTTTTGAAAAACCTTATAACCATGGTTTTGAACTCTATATTCTGTCGTTTGCTTTCCTCCTTTTCTGTCATTTGTAATTCATTTCTTTGTCTCCGCATTTTGGCTGCTTCCCTGGGTTGATAGAGTGGCTTTCTGTGTTAGGTGATCACTGAGAGAAATTGACCTCCAAGCCACTTGGTTATGAGAGTCAGCTCTGTCTACAGTGGGAGAATTTCTGTGCTGGAGACACCCTTATGGGGCAAGAGTTGTTTCAGTGGGGTTTTGGTGCTCACAGTGTCTGCCCCAAGTGTGTCCCTTATGAATCTGAGGAGTTGTATTTAAGATTGTACCACTCAGACCCCTGGGAACACTGGCACTTGTATCTCCAATGAGGTGCTATTTTAGCCTTTGCCTGAGGCTACTCAGCCTCTTATATGCAAAAGCCTTTGCTCGCAGCTTGGGTGGGGCGGGCTCTCTGGGAGTCTACAGGGCAGAGCAACCAGCTATGGCTGCTTCTCAGTCCTTCCCTAAGAGGCACCAGGTCTCAAGCCGCTCTGGAGTTCCTCCCAGTGCCCGATGGTGCCAGACAGTCCGGCTCCTCCCCGATGGTTCTGAGTCCCCAGAAACTCGCCTGGAACTGGAGTTCAGAGCCATCGGGAGCTTGTGCCTCCCTTCTGTACGAAATGCTCCCAGCCCTTTCCGTGAACCCCTTCACACGCGCCTCCGTACCTCTGCACTTTGTTTCCGCACCTCCTCTGCATCTCAGTCTCTTTCTAGTTGTAGAATTTCCACTCATCCAGCCTTCCTGTGGGTCTGGGTGGTGTCCATTTTTTCTTTTCGTTGTTGTTTTAAAATGGTTGTGCACGGCCATAATTCCAGTGTTTACCTATGCCGCCATCTTCGAGACTCATCCCCAGTTTGATTCTTGCCCCATCCTACCTTCCTCTTCTCACACTGTTCCCCAAGTCAGGACATATTTTTTCTTTAATAAAATAGCTTTACTGAGGTTTAATTCATATATCATAAAGTTCACCCTTGGAAAGGTATAATTCATTGGTTTTTAGCATATTTGCAAAGTTGAGTGTTCTTCATCTCCATGTAATTCCAGAACATTTTCATCACTCCTGAAAGAAACCCCATATCATTAGCAGTCACACTTCATCCCCCCTCCACCCAGCCTCTTGAAACCACTTCTTTACTTTCTGTCTCCGTGATGTGCCTATTCTGAACATTTGATATCAATGGGATCATGTAATATGTGGCCTTTTATGTCTGGCTTATTTCACTGAACATAATGTTCTCATCCATGGGGTAATATGTGACAGTACTCGCCCCTTTTCATGGGGGAGCAATATTCCGTTGTATGGATATGCTATGTTTTGTTTATGCATTCATTAAGTGATGGATATTTGGGGGGGGTTCACTTTTTGGCTATTGTGAATAGTGCCGCCATGAACATTTGTATACAGGTTTTTGTGTGAAGATATGTCTTCAGTTTTCTTGGGTATAGAGTTCTGAATGGGAATTGTTGAATCATACGGTAACTCTGTTTAACATTTTGAGGAACTTTCATACTGTTTTCCACAGTGACGATACCATTTTACATTCCCACCAGTAATGTATAAGGGTTGCAGTTTTTTGACATCCTTACCAACACTTCTTTTCTTTTCTTTTTTAATTTTTATTATAGCCATCCTAGTGGACATTAAGTGATATCTCATTATGTTTTGATTCACATTTCTCTGATGAGTAATAATGTTGAACATCCTGCCATGTGCTTATCGGTCATTTGCATGCCTTCTCTGAAGAAATGTCTATTCAAATCCTGTGCCTGTCGTATAATTGGTTATTTATTATTTTCTTACTGTGTTATTTGACTACTGTGGAGCTATGTAGAAGGAGATGGGATTACAGCAAGTTAAAACACTGGGCTAAACCTAATATAGGATTGTCTAGGGTCTGAATTCAAATTCTGGCCCAATTATTTTGTCAGTTGAATAAGTTATATGCTGTCACTGGCTCAGCTTCCTTTTCTAAATAACAAGTTTGTTGTGTGTTTCAGAAGAAACTGTAACTGACAATCCAAATGCTGGCAAGGTGTAGAGTAATTGGAACTTGCATCCATGGCTGGTGGGAATGCAAAATAGCCCTTTGGAAAACAGTTGACAGTTTTGAATAAAATTCAACATACACTTACCATATGGTGCAGCAATCTCAGTCCCAGATACTTACCAAATAAATGAAAAATTTATGTCCATGTCAGAACCTGTATGTGGATTTTTATAGTGGCTTTATTATGATCACCAAAACCTAGGGAGAAAAATGTACTTCAACTGGTGAAAAAGTAAGCATACATATAATTCCATAAATAGAATTATATTAAAAAATAAAAAGGAACAAGTTATCATATTCCCAATAACATGGATGAGTCTCAACGCATTACACTAAGTGAAAGGAGCCAGTCTCAGTGAACAGTTTTATTTATATGATGTTTTGGGAAAAGTAGTGGCTTCCAGGGGCTGAGGGTGGAAAAAGGGATTGGTTACTGCTATTGTCTGAATATGTGTGTTCCCCCAAATTCATATGTTGAAACTTAACTTCTAAGGCTGTGGTATTAGCAGGTCGAGCCTTTGGGGGTGTTAGGTCATGAGGGTGGATCCCTCATGAATGGGATTTGTGCCCTTATAAAAAAGGGCAAAAACTATGCTGTGTATCTGAAACTAATCTTAACTAATAAAAGCGAAATATTAAAATTAACCGTTTCTCCGGGACGGGGTAAGCCATGCCCACCAGCCAATCAGAGCTGCTGTATGCAAATTAGCCCAGCCAAGATGGTGGAGGCCGCAGCCCCGGTGTACAGCTTCTCCAGGGCTAAGGCCTCCGCCATCTTGGGAGCCTCCCGCCTGGGAAGGCATCCAGCGCCTTGGGCCTGTGGATGCCTTCCCAGGCGGGAACCTGGGGTGGGTGAGGCGGGGACCAGGCAGCTGGACCCTGCGGCCCCCACCCGGGAGGCCGTGGGGTGGCCGGCGCCACCGCAGCCTCGGCTTCCCGGGCGGGAGCCTTCCGGGGCGCAGGGACGAGACGGGTGGCCCGTAGGGTCAGTGGGAGCTGTGGTCGGCCTGAAAACTGCCCTCAGCCCCTCACCCAGGCTTGCTACACCCCCTGGGGTGAGGGTCTCCACTGGGGAGCTTGGCCAGCCTGCAAACAGACATTGGCCCCTCACCCAGGCTGGCCAGGCACACCAGCAGGTGGACATCCCCAGAGGGGCCCCAGACCGGGAGAGGGCACAGGCCGGGCTGAGGCACCCCCCCCCAGTACACAAATTTTTGTGCACCGGGCCCCTAGTACAGAATAACATTGAATGTAAACTGTAATTGGAAAAACAAAGGGGCAAAGAAAGCTCCCTCGCCCCTTTCACCATGTGAGAACACAGAGAAAAGATATCTGTTTATGAACCAGGATACTAAATCTGCTAGTGCCATGATTTGGGACTTTTCAGGCTCCAAAACTGTAACAAATAAACATGTGTTGTTCTGAAGCCTCCTAACAGTCTGTTATATTTTGTTATAGCAGCCCAAGTGGACTAAGACAAGTACTGAGTGATACAGAAAATCTGAGGGGGTGATGTCATTGTGTGATATCTTTTTGTTTGTTTGTTAATCCTCACCTGGGGATATTTTCCATTGATTTTTAGGGAGAGTGGCAGAGAGAGGGAAAGACAGAGAGAAACATTGATGTGAGAGAGACACATCGATTGGTTGCCTCCTGCATGAGCCAGGAACAGGGCCCAGCCCGGGAGGAGCCTACAGCCGAAGTATGTGAGAGAAACATACACTGGCTGCCTCCTGCATGCCCCTCACTGGGGATCAAGCTTGCAACCGAGGCCTGTGCCCTAACTGGGAATGGAACCATGACCTCCTGGTTCATAGGTCGATGCTCAACCACTGAGCCACGCTGATCAGGCTAAGAGGGGTACATTTTATTATCTGTAATTTATAACCTTATTTTAAAAAATAAAGGTAGATAAGTATTTTTTAAAAAGAAGTTTTCTCTGAAACAGGAAATTTGAACCCTGAGTCTGGTTAGTTCTTGGGTACCTCCTTCCCTATAGAAGCTGCTTGGGTCTGACCCCTAACTTTCCCACCGTTCAAACTGAAGACCTGTAGACCCTCAGATATCTGAATTGAAATGGGTCTTAGAACTTGTCCCGCTTACTCCATGGCTCTGTGCTGTGCTCACACTCTTCTGAAAACATTTGGTGAGTAAGAATCCCATCTTCCAGTGTGCGCTGGGGGCAAGAACTGCAGGGGAGAGTGCAGCGGTTGCAAGCTGCTGAGCAGTTCTCTAGTGTAAGGTGACCAGATTTAAAGCGGTACACCATTGACTGGGGCGGGGGGGAGTTCTTTTTTTTCTTTTCTTTTTTTATTATTACTTAAAATATTACAAAGAGTAATCAGGACTTTTTTTAAAACGCCACAGGACACAGGACAAACTGTTAAAAATTGGGACTGTCCTGCCAAAAGCGGGACGTCTGGTCACCTTACTCTAGTGTTATTTTTCACCTCCACGGAAATCTTGTGACCACATCATGATTCTGATTATATCCATAGCTGGAGCTACTTTACACTATTCTTACTCCCTTGGCAGAGAGCACAATGCAAAGACGACCGGCCACACGTGCCAGGAAAATTAGCTGCGTGGAGGTGTGTAGGGTATAGCATAGAAACTATTGTCTTCATCTTTCTTTTTTCCTGCAATATTTTAAAGAGCCCTTTCTGGTATGATGTTAATGTTTATTTGACTACAACTTTGAAATTTATATGAAAAGACAACCAGTTAAAGGGAAGTCAGGAAAAAAGCAACAAGTGACACTAACCAGCAGAGGACAGTGGACACATTAAACATACCAGAAGGAGCATGTTTTCATTTCGTTCTGATTACATGCTGTGCACACAGGACATGCTTTCCCAGCCCTGGATTTGGGTCTGGGCTGCCCTCCAGTGTGAAGCTCTGGGAAGATGCTTAGCCAGCCAGTGTGCCCTGCTGTGCAGGTAGATAGAGTGCTCTGAAGACTCAGGTTCCGCCCAGAGCCAGACTGGGATTTCTGGTAACTGAGATTAGGAAAAGAAATCCCTGGGAGGTAGTGGGGGATGGAGAAGTCCTGGGAAGGTTCCTAAACCTTCTAAAACTGCTTTCCCTCCTTGCTTGGTGTATTCTGTCAGGCAGACAGGGCCTCCAGGGAACGGGTTGGCCTCTTGATGGGAGGTACTGGGGAGCCTGCTCACACCTCTCCAGCCCAGGGCAGCTGCATTTTGAGCCCAGGTGTTTGGTTATATTCTGCAGTTCTTTAATTCCCTCTGAGCCATTGGTGAGTCTGTGACCAGAGTGAGGTCTGTAGTGAGAGGTGCAACAGAAGCAAACAGCTATAGGCATGTTCAGATGAATAGCTGAGGCATGGGTGGGAGAGTCATCACCAGTTTGTGTGCATTCAGGAGTGGTGGCTGCGCAGGGGGAATGTCAGAGGAGAGACCAGGCCCTGCATAGTCACCTTTTCAAATAGAGTGGGACTGTGCTGCCTGCTAAAGCATGATGGGGAGGGTCAGCAACTCCATGAAGCTGGGAGATTTGCTTTGAACTCTGGCACGAGAAAATCTCCCTTCAGTACTGGCTGGGGGAGAGAGAGATTTTACAAAAGCAAGATGGGATCTTTCAAAGACCACTAGATGATACAGCTTTGGTCTCTGACACTTGTCAAGGTAACTTTTTAATCTCCCTGCCTTTCTTTGACTCACCTATTCAGGCAGATGAAAGATAGTGAAACAGACTTGCTGGGGAGAGAATAGTGGGCTGGGGTTAGCTATGCTGAGTGTCACCAGTCTATGCAGGTGGCAGCCCCTGTTCCTTGAGGTCCACTTAGCTCTGAGGCCAGGGAGAGGACCTCTGTGCAGCTCCCTGAGATCATCCCACATGTGGTCTGCCACCTCCTGCACTCTGGGCCTCTTTCCCAGTGTGCCCCCCTTTTTCCCTTCTCCAAGTAGGGACTTTCAGCACCTTTACTTTCTTTGTTCAATTTCAGTCTAGTTGTAGGTTGCTAATGCTGCACTAGCAATATACTTGTTGCATATTATGGTTTTGTCTTTTTTTCATATTGTTGTGCAACCATCACTACCATCTATCTATTGCCACCATCACTGCCGTCCATCTCCAGAATGCTTTCATGTTGAAAAACTGAAACTTAAATAGCTCCTCTTTCCCACTACACCAGCCCCTGGCAACCACTTTCTACTTCCTGTTTCTACAAACTTGACTGCCCTAGATGCCTCATATAAGTGAAATCATGCAGTGTTTGTCTTTGTCAGTGTTGTCTTTGTCTTTGAGCATAATGCCCTCAAAGTTCATTCATGTTGTAGAACTTCATCTGTCAGAATTTCCTTCCTTTTTAAAGTTGACTAATATTCCATTATGTATATATAATATTTTGCTGATCAATTAATCTATTGATGAACATTTGGTTTTAATGTTTAGGATATTGTGAATAATGTTGCTGTGAATATGGGTGTACCAATATCTCTTTGAGACCCTGCTTTCAATTCTTTTGTATGTTGTTTTCACCAACCTTGGTTGCTCTGAAAGGTCAGAACTATGCACCCATTAAGTTGAAACATTGTTAGTTAAAGCAAACCCCCACCTGTTACTTACAAGTAAATTCTTGCTTGGAATTTCCTGCCTAAGGAAATGGTTGTTTTTTCAGAGACTCAATAAAAGGCTGGTGAGGCCCAGACACCAGTGGGCAGTCATACCCACTAGAGGTAGACTCCACGCCTGGTCCCCCAGTTTCCAAATTGATTCTCTTCTAGTCTCTCTCTCTCTTCATTTTGTGTGCGGCCTTCTCCAGAACTCGAACCCTGAATAGGAACCCTGAACCACGGCGCCAGAGCCCCTTACACGTCCAGCGTGGTTCAGGGTTCCAACAGTATATGTACCCCAAAGTGGATTGCTGGATCATGTGGTAGCTGTATTTTTAATTTTTTAAGGAACTGCCAGACTGTTTTCCACATCTTACATTTCTAAAAACAGTGCACAAGGGGTCTGATTCTTTACATCCTTGCCAACACTTAACAAGTTTCCTGTTATTTTGATAGTAGTCATCCTGACGGGTATGAGGTGGCATGTCATTGTAGTTTTGATTTGCATTTCCATAATGATTATTGATGTTGAACATCTTTTTATGTGCTTATTAGCTAATTGTATATATTCTTTGGAGAAATGTCTATTTAAGACATTTTTGAGCTAGATTGCTTATTTTTTCTTGTTGAGTTTAGGAGTTTTCTATATGTTCTGCATATTAATTCTTTATCAAAAATGTGATTTGAAATATAATTTTTAATATATATTTTATTGATTTTTTTACAGAGAGGAAGGGAGAGGGATAGAGAGTTAGAAACATCAATGAGAGAGAAACATCGATCAGCTGCCTCCTGCACACTCCCCACTGGGGATGTGCCCACAACCAAGGCACATGCCCTTGACCAGAATCGAACCTGGGACCCTTGGATCTGCAGGCTGACGCTCTATCCACTGAGCCAAACCACTTAGGGCATTGAAATATATTTTTAATAACATATTTAACCCTGCCAGACCAATAATACTATTGCTAACTATCACTGAGCCTTTACTGTGTGTCTGGTCCTACTAAGTACTTTATATAAATTATCTCATTTAATCCTTCAAACAAGGCTATGTGATTACCTTTTGTTTACAGAAGAGGAACCAGTGGTAAATAAAAAAATGATGGGATTTGAACTTGGATCTGCTGACTGTAAAACCCTACATAGAAGTTCTACACTAGACAGCTTCAAAGGGATGGGTGCGGTCCAGGGACCTGGTGTAGGAGCAAGAATATTCTATGGCAAATAAAAGAACCCAGGTTCTAGTCTAAATCTGCACTGATCAAGGGACTATAGTGGGATAAATGGTGGCCTCATAAACGATGTGCCTATGTCCTAATCCTTGTAATCTGTGAATACAATAGAAGAATATAAAGCAAAAGATGTGATCAGTGATTTTAAGAGGAGGAGCTGATCCTGGCTTATCTAGGTGGAACCACATGTCATCACAAATGTGCTTATAAGAAGTAGACAAGGGAGATATCACAGATGGAAGGGAGAACACAGAGGTCCTCACAGAGGCAGGCAATGTGAAGATGGAGCAGAGAGAGATGCAGCCACAAGCCAAGGAATGCCAGCAGCCTGTGGAAGCTAGAAGGGATGTGGAAGGTCCTTTCTGAGAACCTCCAGAAAGAACACAGCCCTGCCATCACCTTAATCTTGGACTTCTAGTCCCTGGAACTGTGAGAGATAAATGTCTGTTGGTTAAGCCACCCAGTTTGTGGTAATTTGTTACAACATCCACAGGAAACTAATATAGGGACCTTGGACACAGGAGTTTACTCCTCCACAAAAGGAGCATGTGGACTGGGACCACAGTTTAATTGGCTGCTGCACTGGAATCACCCACCCCTGAAGTCACCAGAAGTTAACAACATTCTGAGGTTTGAGCATCGCCCCAAAGTAGAGCCACATGGGTGTGGGCTCAGAAAACAGACACTGTGAATGCTCTCCAGGGGAGTTGAATGGGGCCCAAGGTGCAGGCCTCCTGGTTTTCATGTCTGTTCCCTGAAGAGTCTGATTCTCACAGAACTGCTCTCAGCATTCACTATCTTCACCTTCCTCTGAAGCCTCAAGACACTGTGACCTTCTGAGCAGGAGAAAACCAAGACTTTCCAGAATAGAAATAGATGTCAAAGGAGTCCTCCCAGGACCACAGAGGGGAATGGGGAGTTTACGGAGAAAGGGGAGAGGCCAGTAGGGCAGCGGGTGGAAATGAAAATGCCTGGGAGGTCTGAGGAGCCTTCAATAACATTGGATTGGACAACGGAGGGGGCTGCAGGGCCAGGGAGAGGCACCTGTGAAAATAGCAAATGAGCCAGAGACGGTACACATCCTGTCCTGGCTCTTCCAGGTTCCCCACAGAGACAGGGATCACAGGCTGAGGGCGATGTGTCTCCCACGATGTCAGTATTCCCCAGGGCCTATCAGGAATTTGACAGGGGACTAGCTCAGGAGATGCAGTGACATCTGAGAAGGGCATATGAGCGATACAGCAGGAGCCCTAGGTCATCATTCCTAAAGATATGGCTTTAACCCCTGTCCCCTCCCACCCACCAGCCTTGGGAGATCCTGACAAACCAAAAAACTTCTCTACAAGGGATGAGTAGGGAGTGTGGAGGGGGAGGGCCTCTGCTAGGCGCCATCCTCTCCCCCTCCTATTCTCTGTCCCCCGCCCCAACACACACACACACAGCTGACGGACACTTGAGAACTTTCCTTCCCAAGCCTGCGTCCTGCTGGTTCAGGGCAAAGTGTGCAGCTTTCCCACCAGGATCAGTGAGGAAATGGCCTGGTTTAGACGCGAGCAGACTGGTTTGTTTTCCCAACAAGGCCTCAGCTCCGTTAAGGGAGCCCCCGCAATGCCCATTTTTCCAGGGTGCCTGTCCCTCCCCACCTCCCTCTTCAGGGCTCCGGGAACACATCACCTAGTGTCTGTAAGGCTTCTGCTTCTTGTTTGACATCCCTTATTTACAAAGCAAACAGAATGTTCCTTTTAACACACATCATGCTAAGTTTATTAATGCAGAAAACAACCCCAGGGGGCCAGCCCGGGGGACCCCCCCCAAACCAGCCAGCACAAACTCTTCAAACGCCCTGTGCGTCAGATCCTCTAGGACAATATTTCACACAATGGAGTAAAAATAATATTTTTCTTTGGGCCTTTCCAGCCGCTTTTGTGGCAAGCAGACAGAAATTATTTTCTTACTCTGCTCCCAGAGCAGAAATCTGGACGAAGCTGCGTTTATTTGTTTAACACAATGATTTCATCCTAAATGTCCCGACAGCAAATAGTTGGTGGTTTAATAAAGGGCCTTTGAAAGGAGGCTGGAGCTGGGGAGGCGTGAGGCATGTGGCTCTCCGGGGCCCAGTGGCCATGAGCTGCTGTGACTGGGGCACAGGGGGATTGGGTGCCCCCCTTAAGCTGTCAGGGAGATCTGGGGGTCGTGGCATGTTATGGCTCCGTGATCTGAATAATTTGTGCTGCTTTTATCCTGAGGAAGGAAGGAGACTGACCCTTTGGTCACAAATGCCAGATCTTCCAGACAGACCCAAACCCAACAGCAGATACTCAAACTTGCTTGGAGAAAGGAGGCCTTCGTATTCACCTCTGCCTTCCCTGATTAAAAATTATGTCCCATGTCAACCAAATATTGGTTGCTGTTCTGATGCCAGCCCTGATTCAGGAGAGGAAACAAGGCTAGGTCAGGCCTAGTGACTTCCCCAACAAGCAGAACCCTTCCCTCCAGGCAACCAGGTCTTCAGCCTGCAATTAGAAGTGTCAACAAACACTCAAAAGGCTCATTTGTGCTTCACTTCTCTTCCTGGGGACGAATTGTCAAGGGGAGTGAAATGAAGCAAATACACACAGAGAAGAGCCAGGAGAGGTGGTGAATCGTATATAAACATTGCCCAGGTGGTCCCAGATCCTCAGTTATGCTCTGTCCTTCTACAGAGGAGGCGGGTGGCCCAGAAAGGGACAACAATGTATCTGTGGACACACAGCTATTAGAGAGAGCTGTGAGTAGAACCCAGGAATCCAACTTCTGGGGAAAAATGGAAAGAGTTTGATCTAGCCTTACAGATGACAAAATCAAAATGTTGAATTATGGGTCTTATTTTTGCCTCTTGAGACTTGGATAGAACAATTGATTTGATTCCTGGAACAATTGTTTTGGATCTGATTCAGTTCCCAGAAAAAAAATGCAAGAACCAGCAAGAGAATGTCTGTTTACCTCACACAGATATAGTTCCAATGGTAAAAACCATACTTATT